>JABBOT010000082.1:2856485-3113479 GCA_016165875.1 Acanthopleura granulata
ATAAAAGTGGTCAATAAACCTGGGAACAAAGTGGGAGAGAGTGAATGGGTTAGTAGTTTAGAGTTTAGATGTTAGTGCTTCTTGCTTTTCAGTGGGTAGGACGCTCCATGTTGAGGTTCAAAACTGGCCTACCACAAGTAATCTTTACATAGGCAAACATTCACAGGTTGGCATCAAGCTGGGCCTTTCAGTGAAGTACCAACTGGTAAGGGTTTGGTATTGCTCAATTATGGCTTGATAACCAGAATGCTCCGCCAGACATACTCTCCCATTCTATTTTTGACATGGTTGTTTGGTGAAATGCTTTTATTTCTCACTTATTTTCCAACATAATGCTATGAAACTTGTCACACAGGTAGCTAAACAGCTAAACTTAAGCTAAAAAACGGACTCACAGATGTTTGATATATTTTCTGGTTTTAAAGATATTACTGAAAGAACAACAATTTCAAACTGAAATAATCACTCAGAACAATCTAGGATGAATATTAAAAACCTGTGGGGCCATTTTTAGGTTACATGGTAAATTATCCAATTGGGCAAGAAAAATTTTAAAATTTTGAAAATTGTCGCATGAATAGCAGCTTGAAAGACAGCTCTCATTTTTTTCAAACTTTCTTTATATTTTGATAAATACATAATTTAGGTAAATTTTGAAAGCTTTTATAAGATCAGCAGTTCTTTACTTTTCAGAACATATATACATATGGCCATATTTGATCAATATTTTGGGCTTCACGAGGCAAAATGTGAATGTTTGCTTACGAGAGGTTCCAGTATCCTTAATGTAGTACCACATTGTCATGTACTAATTGCTTACTGAACAGTTCAGCTCCCGTTTACATTTGGTGACTCATGTTTTAAAGTATCTTTACAAATTGGAAACATATTGGTTACATATTTGTTTTGGGCTGTTTGGTAAACAAGGTTGTATGTTAACAATGTGAGCCTGCGGATGGTTGTGGGTTTCCACAGGGCTCTGCCCGGTTTCCTCCCACCATAATGCTGGTCGCCGTCTTATAAGTGAAATATTCTTGAGTACGGCGGACAACACCAATCAAATAAATAAAAAAGTTAACAACCTGTTACAGCCTGAGAAACTGATTGATGCTATGCTGGAGTCCTGCGTTGCAGCTGCACTCGGTCCACGATAAACTGGTAACCAAACCCTTAGTTGTTGATAAGAGCTTGCCTCTGCAGATTCGTCCGCTCTCACTGCTTGTGGGGATTATGGGATGTTGACGATGCTGCTTTACGAATTTGAGCGAGTGAGTCAGTGAGTGCGTGCTTACGGTTTAACGTCGTCCTTAATAATGAGCCCATCAGGTGTGTGCATATAGTGTGTGTCTTCTTGTCCGTGCAGCCACCGCTGGAACATCATGCCAAAGAAATCAGACATGACACCACACCCAGTCACAATATACTGTCACCGGGCCGACCATTCCTGTTTCTTTGTCCTTGTCCCTCAGTGCTGAGGGCCAAGCGAGGCAGCAACAAGTACCATTTTTAAAATCTTTGGTATTACCCCGGTCCGGGTTTGAACCTTGATCTCCCGATCTTGCAGTGGACGCTCTAACCACCAGACCACCGTGGCCGTCTTATACATTTGAATGTTCGTTGAAGACTTCTTGGCTTACACCTGTGTGGTGCGCATATTTGTGTGTCATATGGGGACAAGTTCGCCAGAAGCTTGCTTAAGGATGGTGGTTTAACCTTCGCAATCCGTTTTCCTTCGACGAGTACAAATGACAATCATGGTATACATCAAAAGTTCTTAAACAACAATCAAATTAAAAGAATAGACCACGTTTTCAGTAAGTTCACATCATCTGAAAGGCAATTTTATACTGATTCCAAATATGGACTTCACTATTTTTGTTGCATTCTTTTACAGTGATTAAAACGAAAATATAGACTGAGGTGATACGGTGGACTTTTTGGACAATATTGAAGCACACTGAAGTGAGAGAAGCTCATTATTATTGTTATTATTTTATGTACTGATAATATCTGTCCTAAAATTAGAAAAATTCGACCAGGACAACCTATTATTATACCTTGAGCTTTCGTTCCTTTTCGTAAACAATGTCCTTCGTTAGCTGAACAACGCTCAAAATCATCGCTAACGTGGTCATGAGCGGACCGACAATTGCAAAAGTGCCCCCGAAGCTATCATAGAAATATGGTGGATAAGGAATCTGTTCCGTGTACACGGTGACGTTGTCCGTGACGTTTACAGCAACGTTCTTCCCCTCGATCATGGCCGCCGTCAGGGCGTAGAGGATGGACAGGAACCCGCTGCTGCCGGCGTAGTCTGCGAAGGAGATTATTTACTTATTTATCTGACTGGTGTTTTACGCAGTTCTCAAGAATATTTCACTTATACGACGGCGGCCAGGCCTTTCCACGTACGACCGGAGCAAAGGAGGTGAGGAAACATAAACAATAAAATGTACTGTAAGAGACGCAGTATTCCCATAAAGTATACTGTGCAAAAAATACTGTGTACCATTCGTACACAGTAGTTATTTTCCATTCTCTCAAAAATGTATTTATTTATTTATTTAATTTGTGTTTTCAAGAATATTTTACTTATACGACGGCAGCCAACATTATTGTGGGAGAAAACCGGGCAGAGCTCTGGGGAAACCCACAACCGACCGCAGGTTACTGGCAGACCTTCCCACGTACGGTCGGAGAGGAAGCCAGTATAAGCTGGTCTTGATCACACAGATATACTGACAGATGTGAAAAGACATAGTGTAAATACGTTTTCATTGATTTTCGCGATTCACTATCGACATACCTGGTCCCTTAGATTCGGGACGGGTTTGGGCGCCGTCAGAAAACTGCTGTCCAGTGCTCCACGGATGACCCTGTTTCTTGGGGCGGAGTTTTAATTTGATTGATTGCGAAAGGGTGGAGCCTTGGTCAAAATTACCCTCAAAGACCACGCCTATCATCACGGTTGACGTGTCGTTCAGATTCACGAAGTATTTCACCAGCTCTGTTTCGTTCATGAACGCCTTGCCCACTGCAAATTGAGGTATGCTTATTTACACAACCGATACCTTGTCACAGGAAAGTGGGGAACTTCGGCGTCGAAACTAACATTCGTATAGCTGCAACCATCGACCAAAACAGGTGATAAAAATGGAAATAAAGACAGAGGTGCTACGGTGGACTTTTTGGATCATATTGAACAGGCTGAATCACAGTGACTTCAAAGATTCTTTTTACTTGCAGCACACAAATGTGTATTTATTTATTTGATTGGTGTTTTACGCCGTTCTCAAGAATATTTCACTTATACGACGGCGGTCAGCATTATAGTGGGAGGAAACCGAGCAGAGCCAGGGGGAAACCTACGACCATCCGCAGGTTGCTGGAGGACCTACTCATGAGCTGAGCTTGAACTCACAACGACCGCATTGATGAGAGGCACGGGGTCATAAAGCCGCGCTGGTGCGCTAGCCCCCTCGGCCATGGAGGACCCCACAAATGAGCAGATGTCCCGTTTGTTACTGCTGTGTAGCTGTGATACACAGTCGTTTTCGGAGTGCTGATTGCATTTGAGGCAGTGATAAAATAAAATCTTAATAATTTAAGGTACTTTCTGATACAGTTTTCAATGGTCTGTCTACCGCCGCTTTCTTCATGATAACGTTACCTGTCTCATACTATAATAACACCATACCTAGAAGCTGATTGCTATCGAGCTTCACTTTTCTAATGGCTGCATTCATGAGTGCCCGGGTGATGGGCATGTCCGGAGAGTACAGGATAGCCTTGTTGCCCAGTAGGCTTGCTGAAAAACCAGAAGAACTGTCGTTGAAGGAATCGGGGACAGTGCCGTCCACCAGCGAACGGTTGTACACAGTCGTATTAGTCCTTCCCGATACCGAACCGCCGGTGCGAGTCGCCAAAAGAATGGCGGCAAAAATCGCAGGCACCAAAATCTCGAACACAGTCACACATATTTTCCGGGATTGCAGCAGCCAGTTTTTCCATAACAGCAAAATAAACTGCCTGAGGAAGTCCATTATGAGGACGTTCGGACTGACCAAGGCGATTAGTTCGTTGGCATCAGGTTTTTTTTTTTAATTTCCGGTCAAGAATGTGTCGCCACAATTAGCCTGTGAAAAATACAAGAGACAAGACAAGTTAGTCAAGATTGTATCTGAACATTGCGGCTCTCACACGCCCCCTTGCACCATGGCAAAGCAAAACTATGTAAAAACAATTGCAGTGATGCTGCATGCCATATACTAGACGTCACTCGTTTAGAATAATAATAACCATTTCTTAAACACAGGCACAGCCATTTTAAGCTAATTCACAATTTAAAGTAAAATTTTCACATGAATAAAGACTTTTTACATTAGAGAAACGAGGGTTGGATTTCATTAATTTTCCATATTATCATATATCGTATTATCATAAATCATATTATCATATTATCATAAATTCCAAATCTAATCTTACTAAAACAGAAAGAATGTCTCGGATTTGTGTTTACAATTAATATTAGTAACAAAAGACCACGTAATCTTTACTGGTGGCGTTATAAATTTACAGAACGCTACATTCGAGGCGAGCCATTCGGCAGTAAGGTTGAAAGTTCAACACGACATGGAGGTTAAAACCAGAGCACATAAACGGTGAAAACAAGGCTCCTTGTCCTTTTAGGACAATTAGAGTTATATTTTAGTTGGGTATGCTTGGATGATCCCGCTGGTACCACTGCATTTTAGAGTCAAACGGTTTTTCATTTACCTAGTAAGATACAGATTTACCCATTACTCTGCTCAGTTTCTTATATCAGTAATCTTGATCGTGCCTGATGAAGATTAATATGATTCATCGTCCATAGTCATTTCTATAAATAAACAAGTTACTCATTTCACCGCAGTTATACATATATATCAACAAACAACTTACTCTCTTCCCGCAGTCATACATATATAACAACAAACAACTTAATCATCTTCCCACAGTCGCACATATATAACAACAAACAACTTACTCTCTACCCGCAGTCATACATATATAACAACAAACAACTTAATCATCTTCCCACAGTCGCACATATATAACAACAAACAACTTACTCTCTTCCCGCAGTCATACATATATAACAAGACACAACTTAATCATCTTCCCACAGTCGTACATATATAACAACAAACAACTTACTCTCTACCCGCAGTCATACATATATAACAACAAACAACTTAATCATCTTCCCACAGTCGCACATATATAACAACAAACAACTTACTCTCTACCCGCAGTCATACATATATAACAACAAACAACTTAATCATCTTCCCACAGTCGCACATATATAACAACAAACAACTTACTCTCTACCCGCAGTCATACATATATAACAACAAACAACTTAATCATCTTCCCACAGTCGCACATATATAACAACAAACAACTTACTCTCTACCCGCAGTCATACATATATAACAACAAACAACTTAATCATCTTCCCACAGTCGCACATATATAACAACAAACAACTTACTCTCTACCCGCAGTCATACATATATAACAACAAACAACTTAATCATCTTCCCACAGTCGCACATATATAACAACAAACAACTTACTCTCTTCCCGCAGTCATACATATATAACAAGACACAACTTAATCATCTTCCCACAGTCGTACATATATAACAACAAACAACTTACTCTCTACCCGCAGTCATACATATATAACAACAAACAACTTAATCATCTTCCCACAGTCGTACATATATAACAACAAACAACTTACTCTCTACCCGCAGTCATACATATATAACAACAAACAACTTAATCATCTTCCCACAGTCGCACATATATAACAACAAACAACTTACTCTCTACCCGCAGTCATACATATATAACAACAAACAACTTACTCTCTACCCGCAGTCATACATATATAACAACAAACAGCTTAATCATCTTCCCACAGTCGTACATATATAACAACAAACAACTTACTCTCTACCCGCAGTCATACATATATAACAACAAACAACTTACTCTCTTCCCGCAGTCATACATATATAACAACAAACAACTTACTCTCTACCCGCAGTCATACATATATAACAACAAACAACTTAATCATCTTCCCACAGTCGCACATATATAACAACAAACAACTTACTCTCTACCCGCAGTCATACATATATAACAACAAACAACTTAATCATCTTCCCACAGTCGCACATATATAACAACAAACAACTTACTCTCTTCCCGCAGTCATACATATATAACAACAAACAACTTAATCATCTTCCCACAGTCGTACATATATAACAACAAACAACTTACTCGCTACCCGCAGTCATACATATATAACAACAAACAACTTAATCATCTTCCCACAGTCGCACATATATAACAACAAACAACTTACTCTCTACCCGCAGTCATACATATATAACAACAAACAACTTAATCATCTTCCCACAGTCGCACATATATAACAACAAACAACTTACTCTCTACCCGCATTCATACATATATAACAACAAACAACTTACTCTCTACCCGCAGTCATACATATATAACAACAAACAACTTATTCATCTCCCCGCAGTCATACATATACACACACATATATATATATAACAACCCACTATGCGGTATAAAGCTTTCAATGTGACTTTGTCAGGGGGGTTATCTTGTATACCTGGCAAAGTGGGTTTCCTCTACCTGCTTTCCTGTACTTAGTTCTTCCTGTTTGCTTTCACCTACCCATTAGTCTCATCGCCATTGTACAAATGATTTTTTTTTACTTCAACTTAAAACATCTTTAAAATGATAAGAAGTTAATTACTACAAGTCACAAAAAACTCAGAAATTTATAAATATAAACAAATAATATTATAAATACAAATAATATTATAAATATATATGGGCATAGAGTTCAGTTACATTCTTTGTACACAAACCTCTCAAGAAACCTGAACTTAACACAAGTGCTAACCCACCATAGTTTACCCGCCTGTTGATTTCGTTGCAAAGAGTGAAATAAAGCAGCTATTTTCACCCTTTTACCCCTCTAACATCTACGACGATAAGAGTGATTTATGCACGTGACATTAATATTGATTCGTTTTACAAATATAGCAGTAAATATACTGCTTGTACGGAGTAATAAAGCGACCACTATAACAGTGCACTTGCAGCACTTTAACCAGCCACTTATGTAACACAAACTACATTGGCTTTTTTGGTTTGTAATAGGTTGATAAATTGGAAACTCTTAGTAATATTATTTTATGTTTTAAATCTAACCATACAACTCATGAAGCCACCAGCTGTATAGGTCAAGGCCCATCCCGATGGCAGTCGGTTGCTCAGTGAGTGGTGAAGCTCGCATTTCGTGACCAAAATCAACGCATTGCAAGCATCCCATGTAAAGAGAAATACTACATATATGGATCCTGCTAGTTTTAATTATCATCACATAATGATGTTTTCCTGTGCGGAAAACTGTGTCCGCGGTACTTTAAGGTGCATCGTAACTAGCTCAGGTGTATCGCCACTGCTTAAAGTACATCGTAAGTACTTCGTAACTACTTCAGGTAAATCATAACGACTTCAGATCGTGTACATCTTCAGCGAGTGATCCCGCCTCAACTGGTAGTCAACTCATGTATGATTTAAGCTTGACAACCTTAGTATTTCTTAACTGGGTGGTCAACATAGGTGAATAGATCAGTGTCTATATACACATCGGGACTGAACTGATACATTTATATAAGGCCTGGATATAAGCAATCTTAAACACTGAACGAGTACAACAGGACTGAATGGACCTGGTACATCTACAACCTGGTCCAGGTTACAGTCAATGGTTCAAATCTCGACAGTGCCGTCGCGTCACATGGGCCAAAAACAACCTGCAATTGTTTGCGCTGAGAGTTTGTGGGATGTGATTTGTTTTGAGGTAAATCTCTTGACCCCCTACCCCCTTCGTGTCTCTCCAGAAGACTAATTATGACATCGAATGATCAATTAACTTAGAATTTCGAGAGGACGCATAACTCATGCGTGGGTATACCGGCCCTAAGCAAAATGGCGCAGATGTCGAACGGATTGTATTGAAGGCATCATGATGAATGGCAAAATTCATCAGGAGGGCAAATGATTGACACAGAGCTTTGCAAGGTATAAACCAAATTCAAATCAGTAGAAAGCACTCAAGATAGAAACACCTTGACAAAAAAGTTAATTCGCCCATATAGGCCTATGGCTCTTCAAGAGATACGAGTATTAATCTCAGTGTTTAACAAACATCGTGTTTTTCTCATTTTCTCCTGCTGTGCCAATTGCATGTGATATAAATTAATTGCAATGCGTCGGTAATGTTTGTAAAAATTAAAAAAAAAACAAAAACAACAACAACAACAAAACAAAACAGAACAGACCAGAATTCTCAGCTATTCTTATGGCCTCCGAACTCCGTGTATGTTGTACATATTGTCACATACCCTGCCACAGAATAGATACGTTATCTAGCTTGCGCAGAGATCAAAACAAGAAAATATACTACTAGTCCAATTAAGACACACCTGTATGATACACCTGGACATACGACAAACCTGAATTACACCATTCACCTGTATGGCCGGTGGGTCATCCTCGTTACATGTCCATTGTCGTTTGTTTAAGTCATGGCGTGGGTCGCGTCTGAGCGAATGGCAGTGACACGCGGTGGCTGTGGTCAATGTGGCGCGAGCTGTGTGTACTTATGGCCATGACCTAGCTACTCGGCTGTCAGGGTCTCGTGATCGAGCCAAGTTAGTCAGGGTCTCGTGGCCGTCTTGTGTCAATATCGAACCTAGCAACGCCCTGTTCTTCAGGGATAAATGCGCGGGGGACTGCTTTAAAAAAATACCGCTTTTAAAGTAGGTTTATATTTAGAATGAATGAATGAATAATTGTGGCTTAACGCCACATCGGCAATATCTCAGGGTTATCGTGGCGAGATTATATTTGAAAAAGAGCAAATCATAGTTTAGTGCTTAAGTTATTTCAACCATATAGTTTTGAACTGAAAGTTTCCAGAATATCGTATTACTGCAACAATGGATTTAAGGTAAATTAAAGTGTGTTCTAAATCTGAGGCAATTCATAGGAACTAAAACAGACAGGTTGGTTGGAAAAGATTTGCACGAATTAGTCAATTATCTGCGGCTCATGCAGTGACAATCTTTTTCCCCTGGATGGAAATCATTTTCTTAATAGTTCGCACCGCCATGCACACAAATTGGTGAGAATTTACCATGTAAAATAAGGATCAAAGTACAAAGCTTCCGAACATAGACGCGATTCAGTCTCAGATGAAAATAACTACAACATAAAACGTTTACTCAAATACATCAATACGTTGCCAAAGCTTGACAATACTGAGGACAATATTGGAACACTTGGTGCCAAAATACAAACATATGATATGAAAACATATATGTTTTTTTCTTTGTGCTATTGTGTTGAAAATCATCTTAACACAACTGAAATATTTTTTGATCACGCGACTTTTTATGCTTACGTTATTTCAGTAAGAAAATTTAAAGGAAATGTGATATCCCCAGGTCCTTTAAATTTACGCATTCCGCTTAAATTCCATTTGGCAAACTCTAGTCATAACACAATGGTTATAGACAGCTACATATATTCACCCAGTCAAGAGCAGCCCCTTTAAAATAAGATACTCCGCTGAGGGATGTGTTGAAATTTACGAACTCTCAATTCTGTTTCGTCAATACATTCCATTATGAACAATCTCCCTTCCGCCATGTACGTGGCAAGCCAAATCTGTGTACACGGACTACTTTTATTTTACACAGCAAAGATTTATCGCCAGCACGTGAGGCATTGAATCACTCAGGATTTGAATCGTTAGACAATTGGCTCATAAATCAATTTACAGGCACAAATAGGATTTTTCTTGTCACAGACAGAATATATGTGAAACAAAATAGGCTATGCTTAATATTTCTCCAATCAAATGAAAGCTTAGAAAGAAAGTCACAGTCCAGATAATAGTGGCCTTTCAAATGTCAGTTTCCATTGTCTTCCTGGCTGTTAGAAGAAAAAAAGTACTTCACCGAAAAAAACATAATATTGTCCAACCTTTTTGGTAAACTTAACATAGAACTTGGGCTGCCTTTAACTCTAAAAATAATTAAGAGTCATTCTATAATTTGGCTTAGCCTGGTCACCAACTAATATGGGCCATGCATCATGATTTATCTTTCAGCATTGCAGAGGAAAATGTCAGCTTTCTGGCTGTATTTGTAATTTTGGTTACAGAATGTAATGGAGTACATGTACGTATTGGAGTCTTCTCCAGGAGAAATTACCACTAAAAGGGACACAGAATCGTTTCTGGTTGGCTGGTGTCAGACATGGGTAAATCTAAGCTGTGTTAGCCTAACATGTCGCACTTTACATGTATGGTGGATTCATTCAAGCATGACCAAAACTGCAGATTTCAACGTAGCTGATCCTATCTTCACTGTCAGCCAAACGGCGTCCATTTTGTCTTATGTGGGAGCCGTATCCTTTTCTAATAAGGAATCTTTTTGGTATTTACCCGTATTTTCATCTTTCCGGACGACATCCCAATAAGTCAAGTGTATCATATTTCCTTAGGGTGCAGACCCAGGTTGGTGCCTCCGTGGCCGAGGGGATTAGCGCGTCAGCACGGCGTTATGATCCAGTGTCTCTCACCAATGCGGTTGCTGTAAGTTCAAGTTCAGCTCATGCTGGCTTCCTCTCCTTCCATACGCGGGATGGACCGCCAGCAACCTGTGGATTGTCGAGAGATTCCCCCGGGCTCTGCCTGGTTTGCACCAACCATAATGCTGACCGCCGTCGTATAAGTTAAATATTCTTGAGTACGGCGTAAAACATCAATCCAAAAAATAAATCAGATTAAATCAAGCCAAGTGATTCATCTGGGTCATTTGTGGCCAGTCGTATCGGCCCAAAAGGCGGCATTGAATACTTTCATATAATGTATCTCCCTATATCCTTAAAACGTCTAGTTATTTGTGATATATGCATGTGTCTGATGTTATAAATGCCAGTCTAATTTAATACACAAATTTGTGCGATTACAAGCTAAGTTGTAACTACTGTTTTTTTCTACACTAAAACTTAGGATCATGTACCATATCACCATGTTAACGTGATCGGGTGCCATGTCTGATGTCTCTGCCGGCACGCTGGCCTTAGCGGGCGCCATGTCTGATGTCTGTCAGCATGTTGACCTGATCGGGTGTCATGTCTGATATCTCTGTCTCAGGCTGACTTGATACAGGTGTCATGTCTGATGTCCGTGTCAGCATGCTGATTTGAGCGGGTGTCATGTCTGATGTGTCTCTCAGCATGTTTACATGATCGTGTGTCATGTCTGATGTTTCTGTCACCACTTTTACTTGATCGGGTGTCATGTCTGATGCCTGTCAACACCATTACTTGATAGGGTGTCATGTCTGTTGTCTCTGTCACCATTTTTACTTGATCGGGTGTCATATCTGATGTCTCCGTCATATAACTTTAGCCATGATTTAAAAGCGTTGTCCTGCTACAAAGGGTGTCATATGACAAACCCACTGTTACGAGCAGATAAAATGGAAGATTCATGCTGGAGTCACTGAGTCATGAAAAAAAAAATTCCTTGTCCTTGGTTATTTTGTTAGTCCTCTTCACGAGCATTGCCAAAAGATCAACTTCTAAATATGTGGGGGACCTCCGTGGCTCAGTCAATTAGCGCGCAATGACCCGAAGCTTGCCCTTAATGCGGTCGTTGTGAGTTCAAGTCCAGCTCATCCTGGCTTCCTCTCCGGCCGTATGTGCGTAGGTCTGCCAGCAACCTGCAGATGATCGTGGGTTTCCCCGGGCTATGCCCGGTTGCATCCCACCATAATGCTGGCCGCCGTCGTATAAGTGAAATATTCTTGAGTAGGGCCTAAAACACCGATCAATTCAGTCAAATCAAATCTAAATATGTGAAAAGGACCATTTTAGTTTACAATCTGTGGTTGGAATTAAAAGTTTGGAGGATTACACCTTTCCTGTCCAGAAAAAAAACATCGTCAAGAATTTCAGAACATTACAAGTTCCATGTATAACCTTATTTTATACACAGGTTTAATCATCGGTAAACGAATGACTGTGATGTGTTGTTTATAATGTACACAGGGCAGAAATGAAATCAAAGCACTGGATGAGAGCTAATGTGAAATGCAGCCGTGGTTCTGCAAACAGGCATACTAAACGGGTTAACCCTTAACTATGTGTGGAATTCCTGTTTGTCTTCCGTTTTCATTTTCTGTCCCAAAAAAGGAGCAACAGAGTGACGATTGAGAAGAGTGACACACAGGCTGTTGAGTTGAAGATAAAACTGTCATCAGGAAATGACCCTCAGGAAATAAGTCAGATGTTATTATACTTATTATTATACGTCACAGGCCGATACTTGCTTTCCACTGGTCAACACAGGGTTACATGATGTTCCGCAAAACATGACGCACAAACGGTCACGAAGGCAATGTACAACGATCATACGCTGAAAGCCAGCGATCTCGCTCATTTACCCAGCTGACTGCTCTGTAACGTCCACTTGTGTATAAAGTAAACAGCCGGACGACGACTTTCTCAGCAAGCGACGGCGTAGAGGTCTACCAATTTACTGCCCCAACAGGCAAGGTAATACCTATTCCTTTCTTTCTCATTTTTTTTTCATTATAATAAAACATGATGTGAACGCCATGGGATGGGATATCAGGGATTGTGATTTAATAAACTGCATTTCCATTGGGAACATTGTCAAACGGAAAATCTTTGACAGACAGGTGTCATTAAGTAGGGAAAGCAATTTTTAACACGAAGGAAACGTTGTAAATTTGCTTTCAAAAGAATGTTGACCTGGATTTTTGAATAAGTTTTCCGGACTGGTACATACCTGTTGTCTGTTAGGATCAGACATGTACAAAATATTACCACCCATTATAACACATTATAAACTATAGATGCACAGGTAAGTAAGTAAGGTGCCAGACGTGTACAACATTATATTATTACCACACATTATAATACATTATAAACTAGATGGACAGGTGAGTAATTAAGGTTTCTTTGGACTTCAAAGCGTAAGACTGGGATCAACATTTAAAGACTTTTTTTTATAAAAGTATAAGAAATGTGGAATATACTTCATCATGCAGGTCTTTTCTTGTTTCGAAGGTGGGGCAGAACCACAATGACGAGATCAGACATTGAGAAAGGATCCAGTCCCAGGCGGGCCATACATCGCAGTGTGTTGCTCTGTTACTGCTGGATCCTTGTCGCCGTCTGCCGTCCAGTGTTCTCAAAGTCTAGCTGTCATATGGATGTACATGGACTTTTCCTGGACTGCAGCTCTCGCGGGTGGACCTTCGTGCCGTCAAGGGAATTTCCCAGTGACACGCTTGGAATCAACCTAAGCTTTAACAGAATTTCCAAAGTCCGAAATCAGGCATTTACAAACGTGTCTAGGTTGGAGTTCCTAGATCTCTCAAACAATGTCATTAGAAATTTGCAACCAGCAGCATTTCAAGGTCTTTCACACCTTATGTCACTGAACTTGTCTTACAATCGATTACCCTTGTCTGCGAAGGTTTTGACACCGAAACTTCTTGAACCTCTAGTAAACCTGAAAATGATGCAAATCAAGGGGACAAGGATTGAAGTACCAAGGAAATGGCAAGGCATTGGCGCTGCTTTCGGCAAACTTACCAACCTTACACAACTATATCTTGGTTTTCCGAGGCGTTTTGCCTTCGACAAAGGATTTCATTCGTTGACTAAACTGACCACTATTTCGACACAAGGTAAAGGTAAATATTGCAGTATTATATCTCTCACACAGATAACGTTTCGCTTTCTCAAACATGTACCTGTAAGAGAGCTGCGACTGACAAACTGCGACATTTTGTTCATCGAGTCTGGTTCTTTTGATCCTTTGACGTCACTAGAAATTCTTGACATAAGCTACAACCAGCTAGGATTGCAAAGGGCTCTTCAGAGTCTGCACTCTTTTCGAGGTAGAAATATGACAGAGATAAATTTAGCGATGGTAAACGTGGAGGCATTTCAGATTACTGATATTGTCCTGAGTTCCGACGACATCGGGAATTTGGCAGATATTTGCGTACGATACGTGGATATGTCTATGAATTCCATCTCCCTTTTCAGGGATTTAGGAGTGCATAGCGTGTGGATCGACTGTCTGGAAAAGCTTAACGTATCCCACCATTCTTTACAAAATTTTCCCTCGTCCATGCTTGCTAAATTAAGCATAAGCAAGAGTTTGAAGTGTTTAGATTTCAGCCAGGAAAATGCCTTGCCTTCATATGGAAGTAGAAATCATCCACAAGTGGATGAGGACTTGTCCGAAAACGTTACTCTACCACCAAATCTCTCATGGCTCAGTTTTAGTAGTTGTTGGCATTGCTTTGACACGGATAAAGAAATTACTTTCTCCTTTACGGAAAATCTTCGTCATCTTGGCATTGCTTTTGTTAAGATCGGTGAATTCAAAGGCCAGCGTTTTAAAGGTTTCTACAACCTAACAAGCATTGACATGTCTGGAAACAGTCTTACCGATTTCCCCACAGAAGTTTTTCGCAACAACAAACACCTGAGAACAGTTAATCTGGCAAATAACAAACTGCATCGTTTATCATCGAAAGACCTAGACGTTACCTACCGATTTGAAAAACTGGATTTCTCTAGCAATGTGTTCACCCATCTGGAATCGGACGACATAAAGTTGATCGACAACTGGCTTGAGAACTCTCCATCCATGAAACTTCTATTTGGAGATAACCCTCTGCAATGCACATGCGACACTGTCTTGTTTGCTCGTTGGATCATCCGGATGGAAGGCAACATCGATAATTCTGACAACTACACGTGCTTAATGTCTAATGGCACTCGAGTTCCATTTCCGGCATTTAGAAAACAGTCAACGGACTTTGAAGTTCAATGCGTCAGTCACACTTACTTGATAATATCAGTAGTGGGCGTCTTGGCGCTTGTTGGTTTGGTACTGTTACTGGCTGGGATATATCGCTACCGACTCAACCTCCGATATTGGCTCTATACTAAACTGATGCCTCCAGAGAACATGTTTGTTAATCGGGAATATGTCTATGACGCCTTTGTGGCTTATACCTGTGATGATTACGAATGGGTGATTCGAGAGTTGCGTCCGCATCTGGAGTTGGTGGGAGATCCCATTCGACTTTGTGTTCATGACAGGGACTTCATTCCTGGAAAGCCAATTCACGAAAATATCGTGGATAAAATGAAAGAAAGTCGAAAAATTCTATTAATCATCAGTCAGGGATTCTTAGAATCCAGATTTGGTCCTTTGGAAATCGAGTACGCTGGCATGAAATGCCTGGAAGAAGGTAGAGACGATACAATCGTGTGTGTGCTGATGGAGGACATTCCAGTTCGAAAGATGCCGAGAGCGTTAAGAAACCTCTGGCACAAAATCACTTTCTTGACCTGGAGAGCTGATGTCGAGCTAGAGGTTATTTTCTGGCGGAATCTTAAGGCTGCTTTGACACCTGTAGGCGAGTGAAGTACACGGACGCCAGGGATAAGTGAAGTAGTTGGTTGGCCGTTGAATTGTTCAGTTGAATTGAATTGGTTATGTGTTTTCTAAGGTTTTAGAGACAAGATTTCTGTGGATATCGCTTTTGATGCTTTGTTTATCAGGTTGTTTGGCCTTTATGATGTGTTGAACTGACTGAAAGAAGGATTGTACGGTTGTATAACCCTAATTACACGTGTATTTTCTTTGTAGTTATTTCAAATTGTTTCATTCGGTGTTTGTTCACTAACCGTCACCTATGCTTCTCTGTTTTGGCTGTATCCATCTTTTATGTAATTACATGCGTATTTTCTTTGTGATTATTTCAAAGTGTTTAATCCGGTATTTTCTGTTAACTAATTGCTTCCCATGCTTGTCTTTTATGGCTGTATCCATCCTTATGTAATTACATAAAAATTTTCTTTCTAGTTATTTCAAAGTGATTAATCCGTTAATTTCTTGTTAACTAATCGTTTTCTATGCTTGTCTCTTATGGTTCTCTCCATATTCATGTAATTATTTCCTTTCCAGTTATTTCGAATCGCTTAATCCGGTATTTGTACACTAATTGTACCCTAAGCTTGTCTTTTTTGGCTGTATTCATCTTTATAGATAATTACATGCGTATTTTCTGAAATAAGTCAAAAATTTCATAATAGGTGCGATATTGGAATTTCCTATTACTGCCAGGGAGACACAAAAGGCAAATCATGAAATACCAGTGGAATGGAGACAGTAATACCTGTGAAACGTAATCATCCGATCATGACGTGATTCAATGATTTCACGCTGGCTGAACCTACATGGATCCCAGTTGAATGATCTTGAGGATATGATAGGCATCAATCGATCATTCTCTGATACATTGCAGTGGGATATGTCAGCTTTCTCTGGCTGCATGTGTCATTTTGGTAAACGAATATTACGCAGTACAGATTTTGGAAATTACCACTTGAATGGATACAGAATCGTTTTTGATCATAGGTAACAGAATTGCCCGAACGTTATTTGCACCTATTTATATATATTTGGTATAAAATAGCGTTCGCGCCATTCTGTCACCTATGTTTCTGAGTGGCTGTTATATCTAACCTATCCTGAATTTTTGGTATGGCTGACTTACTACACCGTGACTAAAGCTGTAGAGTTTAACCATGGAGGTAAAAGTATAACCAAGGAAATCCTATGTCAACTGTCAACCATTTAGCATCGATTAGGTATCAAAGCGTTTTTTTAACCGTCGGTAACCCTAATCCAACTCGTAAAAGTGAAATAAAATCCGGACTAAGTAAATTAAGAATAAATAAAATGTCCAGGATTAACTTTCACAGTTAAAAAGATTGTGATACACAATTCATTGGAAACATAGTGCATGTGTACATATATGGTCTATTTATTCATTTGATTTGTGTTCTATACCGCACTCAACAATATTTCACTTATAAATACGACGGCGGCCATCATTTATGGTGGGACGAAACCGGGCTGAGCCCGGAGGAAAACCCACGACCATCCGCGGGTTGCTGGCAGACCTTCCCAGGTACGACAATGGAAAATAGCTGCCTAATATTTTTCACACGTCACAGGATACAGTAGGACTTTTTTAACCTTTAGAGATAAAAGTTTCGAACTCGAAACTCCCGTCAGCAATAGTTCTGACATTTCTGATGTCTCACACTTTTATACTAAAGCGTTCAGTGTAAGACACAGGAGTATCCGGGGAAAGCCACCAACCTTTGACAAATTGCTGACGAACCTTCACCCGCATTTCTCAGACGTGCTCATCATATTGGAGGAAAACAAGTGGACTTAACTATGGAAGCCGATAGAGGACATCTAGGCGAGTTAACCTGAATTTCAAGACACGAACAGACTTGTCCAAAGTCAAAGGCAATTTTCAATGAATGGATACACATGCTTGTATCGCACATATAAATATTTATTCAATTTGGAATACATTTCTATTTAATAGATTTCATCTAACATCTTGTGCCATTATCATTTGCGAGCTTTCTTCCGTTTGCGGACGCCTGGACCTGAGAAAGGGTTTCTCTTGCCTTGACTTCCGCTGGAGAATTCAGACATTTGATTTGTTCTCTGTTTTTTCACATCATCTCTGAAAGTTCTGGAACAAAAATTTGATGTTCACATCAATTTATTTATTTATTTATTTATTTGACTGGTGTTTTATGCTGTACTCAAGAATATTTCACTTATATCACGGCTGCCAACATTATGGTGGGAGGAAACCGGGCAGAGCTCGGGGGAACATCCAGGTTGCTGGCAGATCTCACATTAATTTCAATGTAACTGTGTCTGTTTGTCTTTCTTTTCACAACACACTTCATGTAAGTGTGACATTTTTTATGATATACTTTCAGTACTTATTAGTGAATCATGGGAAAACATCATTTGTAAAATATGGGTTCATGTGATAACAACAACAACACAAAATGTATTTCAATGCCTGGGACAGAGTTATTATAAAAGCTTTCTTTCATGTGTTATGTGGCCTGGTGGCTAGAACATCCGCCATGAGATCAGGAGATCCTGAGTCCATCCCGGATCGGGTCATACCAAAGACTTTAAAAATGGTACTTGTTACTCTCTCTCTTGGCGCTCAACACTGAGGGTTAGAACAGGATTGGTCGGCCCGGTGTCAGTATAATGTGACTGACTTGGTCGTCCTGTCTGGGTGTCCTCGGTATGATGTTCCAGTGGCGGCAGCACTTTGGCAGCATGGACTCGCCCTGCCACATGAAGATACAGTATATCTACATTCTCGGGACTCCTCGTCATCATACGTCTGAAAAGCTGTTAATTAGCACGTAAAACCCAAGCATAGATACATACATTTAGTTGTATCTCACGTTCACATGCATCTGGGAGTGCATCCTACATTTTTTAAAAACTTTCTTGAAAGGAATGAATCGCATTTCAACATCTGAAATATAAGGTGGGCTTTAGGGGCCATATTTACAACGTTTTTTGTTTGGTGTCCATGTGAAAAGATCACAGGATCATTCTTCCTCCCATAAATCTGGCTAACTGCAAACTTTCTGTGAAGTTTCTCATGCGATGTACACTATAAACACCTACGGTGTATCACCTAAAATTTCGTTTCTGATAAAGTTACCCATCTTGACTGATTGTCTTTGTTTTAAACTTATTTTATTGACAATCGTCAACTGGGATCAGGGACAAGTTTTTGCAACTTACATGTACACGCCTTTCTCCTTACACAGAATATACACCAATTGATTTTGAGAGTTGTATTGGTTTTAGAAAAGTGTTTTGAGGTTTGTTTAGAGGGTACAAATGTAGGATGATATTCTACTGAAGAAAAACAACTTTAAGCATGAAAAATAATTTTTCAATACCTTTTTTGCCCCCAAAAATTCACTTTTTGGGGGATGAAATCTATGGTCATTCACTTTATTAACACGTTACTATGCATAAAAATTATGACCATGTATACAGGAGTACCGGCAGTCCCTAGCGTCAAATTATTTGAAAGCCGTTTGTTTTGTTCCAAAATCATTTAGAGAGAGAGTCAACGAATTTATCACGATCTTCCTTTGAAGTCATCAACAACTCACATTCTGTTAACCTCCCTCTTTCTCTTGAGCTTTGACGATGCCATTATCTTGGAGAACCCAATGCCTATGTCTCTAGGCGTGTCTCGGAGGGCAAAGCTTTTGGCCAGGTGACCCAGGTGCAGATTCTTCACATGAAAAATGGACTTGAGGTGTGCTGGGTAGGTGGCGTAGGCTCTGACGAAGGACTGGTAGGCTGCAAAAAGTGAACAACTGAACGATTGATTAGTGCTTAGAATTCAGGTGCGCTGAGTAGGTGGCGTAGGCTCTGACGAAGGACTGGTAGGCTGCAAAAAGTGAACAACTGAACGATTGATTAGTGCTTAGAATTCAGGTGCGCTGGGTAGGTGGCGTAGGCTCTGACGAAGGACTGGTAGGCTGCAAAAAGTGAACAACTGAACGATTGATTAGTGCTTAGAATTCAGGTGCGCTGGGTAGGTGGCGTAGGCTCTGACGAAGGACTGGTAGGCTGCAAAAAGTGAACAACTGAACGATTGATTAGTGCTTAGAATTCAGGTGTGCTGGGTAGGTGGCGTAGGCTCTGACGAAGGACTGGTAGGCTGCAAAAAGTGAACAACTGAACGATTGATTAGTGCTTAGAATTCAGGTGTGCTGGGTAGGTGGCGTAGGCTCTGACGAAGGACTGGTAGGCTGCAAAAAGTGAACAACTGAGCGATTGATTATTGTTAAGACATCAGGTGTGATGAGCAGGTGGTATAAGCTTTGACGAAGGACTGGTAAGTTGCAAAAGGTGAATAATTGAGCCACTGAGTACAGTTTAGACTTCAGGTGTGCTGAGTAGGTGGTGTAAGCTTTGACGAAGGACTGGTAAGTTGCAAAAGGTGAATAATTGAGCCACTGAGTACAGTTCAGACTTCAGGTGTGCTGAGTAGGTGGTGTAAGCTTTGATGAAGAACTGCTAGGCTGCAAAAAGTAAACAACTGAACCATTCATCAGTACTTAGACTTCAGGTGTGCTGAGTAGGTGGTGTAAGCTTTGATGAAGAACTGCTAGGCTGCAAAAGTTGAATAATTGAACCACTGATTAGTGCTTAGACTTTAAGTGTGCTGAGTAGGTGATGTAGGCTTTGTCAAAGGACTGACAGGCTGCAAAAAATTGAAGAATAGATTAGTGCTTAGACTTCAGGTGTGCTGGTTAGGTGGTGTAAGCTTTGATGAAGGACTAGTAGGCTGCAAGAGGCGAACAATCCAACCATTGATTAGTGCTTAGACTTCAGGTGTGCTGATTAGGTGGTGTAGGTTTAGACACTGGTAGGCTGCAAAAACTGAACAAGTGAACCACTGACTGATTGATTCAATGGTGTTAAAGTTTTCTCAGCCACTATAAAACAGCTCTGTAAGTGTCCTTCTGTCCGTCTGTTGTTCAGTTGGTCAATACAATTTTTGGACATATTATCTTTCCACATACAGTGTAGGGTGCTCTCTTTTAACATGGCAATGCCATCTTTTAACAAGTGGGTGCTCTCTTTTAACATGGGCATGCTATGATTTAACATATGTCATTTGATCTTAGCAATGGGAGCCTGAAGGTAAGACAACATGACACCTTAGACAGTGTGTTGCAGCTACTGTGAACTTGCTCTTCCTTTTGACTTGGAGCACTGATTACACTACAGGTACTCTAGCTGACTGGGAGCCCCCATGGCTGACATTGTTAGGGCGCTAGCACAGTGCAATGACACATGTGCCTCTCACCAATGCTGTCGGCGTGAGTTCAAGTCCAGCTCATGCTGACTTCCTCACCAGCTGTACTTCGGAATGTCTGCCTGCAACCTGCGGATGGTCGTGGGTTTCCTCCCACCATAATGCAGGCCGTTGTCGTATAAGTGAAATATTCCTGAGTACGGCGTAAAACACCAATCAAATAAATACATAAATGTGGCTGATTGGTATGAGGATTTCCTTTACATGGTCTGTTACAGCTTCCAACATTGTGCAGAAGAATATTTTGTAGGTATATCCATGGGTGATGGAAGTCAAAATGCCAGAAGTAAAACCACTATTTGGCAAGTAGATGCAAATGATGAACTTTCGCAAATGTAACATACAGACTCTGATATTCACAGTAAGCTAACTGTATATACCATATATAGCTGAAGGCAAGTTCTCTCCCAGGAACCTCATGTAAGATTAGTAACATACATTAAAAATGCCCTTTGGCTTCTTCTCTGGCCATCCGTGGGAAGGTCTGCCAACAGCCTGCGGATGGTCGTGGGTTTCCCGCCGGGCTCCGCTTGGTTTCCTCCCATCGTAATGCGGGCTGTCGTCATATAAGTGAAATATTCTTGAGTACTGCATAAAACACCACTCAAATAAATAAATAGAATACATAAAAATGCGAAAAGTTCAATATCACCAATACCCCATGAATCAGACTATACGGAAATTTGGAAAACTCCCTCCATTAAGTGTCAAGCTGACAGAAGTATTGTTTGAGTGGGGATTACCACTAAATTAGCAGAAATTCAGTCACATCATGGCAAAGGTGAAAGAACTAAATTAGCAGAAATTCAGTCACATCATGGCAAAGGTGAAAGAACAAAATAGAGACATACTCCACATGTACCTTTTTGTGAAAGCTGAAAGAGCTCTGTGTTATGATGGACGTCTTCCTCCATCTTCAGGTGGAAGAATGTGGCAGCCTCCTGGTAAGTCCTGGGAATCTCCCTCTGTACATTGAGAAAACATGAGAGTGAGACAACGTGAGAGTGAGAAAACAGATGAGAAAGAGAGGATATGAGATAAACACCACCGAGAAAGCACGTCAGCATGTGGCAGCCTCCTGGTAAGCCCTGGACATCTCCGTCTGAATAGTGAGAAAACATGTGAGAAAGAGAGATCGTGGGAGCGAGAAAGAGAGATCATGAGAGCGAGAAAGAGAGATCATGAGAGCGAGAAAGCATATCAACATGTTGCAGCTTCCTGGTATGTACTGGGCATCTCTGTACAGTGAGACAACATGAGAATGAGAAATGTGAGAAAGATAGAACATATGAGTGAGAAAGCATGTCAGCATGTGACAGCCTCCTGGTAAGTTCTGGGAGGGTTAATACAGTGAGGAAACGTGACAGAGAGAGAGAAAGAGAACTTGTCAGTATCAAAGAACATGTGAGGATGAGAAACAATGTCGGCATATACAGTGGAAAATGACTGAATGAGAAAACCTCTTGAGAAAGGGAGAACTTGTCAGCCTGTAAAACACGTGGGAATGAATCATGCAGGAACGATGATAAAGCATATGATAATGGCTTTATGTTCCGTCGGCTGTATCTCAGTCGCATCATGGCGGCGTACGATTATGAGAAAATATGCGAGAATGAGAAAACGTCACAACGAGAAAATACAGTAGAAAGAGAAATTATTGATTTATTTCTCTTTTCGACTGGTGTTTTGACATGGGCTCAACAATAATTCACTTATTTCACAACTGTCAGGTCTTATGAATTGGCATGGAAGTAATTATGTAGTCAAACAACCCCCGAGTGAGGCCACATGCCAGGAGGAGAAAATGACTCAAACTGAAAAAAAAAAAAATACAATGTAACAAGAATTCACATGCATACAGGTGTAGCTCTGACACTTGAATCGGTAAGTCCACTTACGTTATGCTCAAAGTTGTGTGGGACATCTCTAACGTGTAGGAGCAGACTCTTCAGAATGTCTTCCATTGGCAGCTCTCTTAAGCTGAAAATACATTCACATATCCAAATATTTTACAATAATTCAACGGCTTTAAACTTCTGAATATTAATTTTCAATCACAGATAAACCAAACCAAAAGACTAATCGGCTCTGATAGCAAATAATCAGTTCTGGACTTAATTTCTTTAAAGTTTGAAGATACATTTTCCGTAATGTCAGATGCAGGTTGTCGTTAAGAGTTATCGCCCTTTTACCGCTAGCTGGATGAGCCCTGTCTTTCACACGCCAGAAAAAGGGCAAAGCAGTGTGACTGCAGCCACGTTTCCCAGATGTAATCGATTTGTGCGATGGTGATTCGAATTTCTTTAACATGTATCCATTCCTA
Source organism: Acanthopleura granulata (assembly GCA_016165875.1). Taxonomy (NCBI): domain Eukaryota; kingdom Metazoa; phylum Mollusca; class Polyplacophora; order Chitonida; family Chitonidae; genus Acanthopleura; species Acanthopleura granulata. The sequence goes on from JABBOT010000082.1 coordinate 2,879,802, forward strand.
CTGTATTATAACTGTAAAACACTGACTACGTATGTTTCATTTTCGTTGTCATACAATATATTGTCTGGTTTTATGATACGCCAGACTACGTTGAACTTTGTCATAAAGTATTCAGTTTTCATTATTGTAACCTTGGAACTATTCTAAAGCTCATCGTGTGTTATCTGTTTAATAAACGGAGCTAACTGGATTTACAGAGAGTGAGTGAGTGCTTGTGGTTTAGTGTCGTACTTAACAATGTTTCAGTCATATGATGTCGAATGGTCCTTCATTTGTGTGCATATAGTGTGTCTTCTTGTGGCAGGGCGAGTCCATGCCGCCAAAGTGCTGCAGCCACTGGAAAATCATGCAGACGACACCCCAACCAGTCTGAATACACTGACACCAGGCTGACCTGCCCTGTTTCCTTTCTCTCAACCTCTCAATGCCGAGTGCAAGGCAGTTTTAGAGTCTTCAGTATGACCCAACCCGGATTTGAACCTGGATCTCCCGACCTTGAGGCAGATGCTCTAAAGCAGCAGGCCACCGAGGCGGTCGGATTTTAGAGAGAACAACGTGTGCGTTCTTCATTTCCATCCAATAAAGCTTCAGTACTGAACAATATCTGGGCGTTCTCTTGCGAATGACATCATTACGATATCCGGCAATCCACCGACCCCACTAGCCATAAATACTTCTACTGCTGTTACATTTTCAACAGACTTTTAAGAGGCTTTCAGGAAACAAAGTCTTTGAAAATGGTCAATGTATATGTCCTCAGAACTAACCAATCACAACTGCAGGATCAGGCACTTCAAATTTGACATTTTGCAGTGTAGCATTAGATTCTCCACCATGACAACTGTATGTGATCCTATGGCGCTGTACCCAGGGCTGATTTATTTATTTATTTCATTGTTGTTTTACGTCGTACTCAATAATATTTCACTTCTACGACGGCGGCCAGCATTATGGTGGGAGAAAACCGGGCAGAGTCCGGCTGAAACCCACGACCTTCTGCACGTTGCTGGGGGACCTTCCCACCAACTGCTGGAGAGGAAGTCAGCATGAGGACTAATTTAATCATTTGACCTGATTGTGAGAATTTCACTGATCTAAAAAAACCTGTTTTCAGGTCTGGTGTCGTAGCTACAGTGAAGAATGATATCCTAGTGTCAAAAATGTCGATTTTAGCCCCAAAAAAGTATAAATTTTTTGGACTTATTAGCTTCAGGCTTATAAATATGCCTGACATCTTTGAAAACCCCCATCTGTTGGAAGTGGTATGATCCAACTGAAGGAGGGTGTTCTGTGCCATGTAACATGGAAAACATGGTTGTACCACTCTGTCCAAAGGCATGTTTTCAAAAATGTCACGCATCTATTTGCGGCCATGTGCTTCTAAAAATGTACTTTACTAGGGTAAATTTTTAGATCATATTGATATAATAAGCCTATTTAATTGTGAAACGAAGGCGTCTATGAAAATCTGTGAATTCTTGGCATGCTTGACTAATACCAAGCCTGCAAATATATGAACAACTTTTTTTGAAAACACCCTTTGTTGGAAGTGGTATGAACCGAGTGAACTTTGTTCAGTACTATATAACATGGAAAATATGGTCATACCACTTTGTCCAAAGGAGTGTTTTTAAAAATGTCACACATCTATTTGCAGGCTTGTGCTTCTAAAAATGCACCATGGGTGAATTTTTAGATCATATATTATAGGTCTATTTATTTGGGAAACAAAGATAGCTTTGAAAATCCATGAACTTGTGGCATGTGTGGCTGATGCTGTATGACATTCGTTACCTGATATTTTGTGAGTGAAGTGTTTTGATGTAGTTCACTTCATCGGGCATGAGGAAGAGCAGGGAGTGGCCCTGTGAACCCGCCCTTGCTGTCCTCCCCACACGGTGGACGTACTCTGCGCAGCCCCCAGGGGAGAACTGAACGATCCAACGAACCTTGGGCAAGTCCAGTCCCCGAGCAGCTACATCCTGATGACAAAGTAATCAATCCACAGTGAGTGACAAGGTAATCAATCCACAGTGAGTGACAAGGTAATCAATCCACAGTGAGTGACAAGGTAATCAATCCACAGTGAGTGACAAGGTAATCAATCCACAGTGAGTGACAAGGTAATCAATCCACAGTGAGTGACAAGGTAATCAATCCACAGTGAGTGACAAGGTAATCAATCCACAGTGAGTGACAAGGTAATCAATCCACAGTGAGTGACAAGGTAATCAATCCACAGTGAGTGACAAGGTAATCAATCCACAGTGAGTGACAAGGTAATCAATCCACAGTGAGTGGCAAGGTAATCAATCCACAGTGAGTGACAAGGTAATCAATCCACAGTGAGTGACAAGGTAATCAATCCACAGTGAGTGACAAGGTAATCAATCCACAGTGAGTGGCAAGGTAATCAATCCACAGTGAGTGACAAGGTAATCAATCCACAGTGAGTGACAAGGTAATCAATCCACAGTGAGTGACAAGGTAATCAATCCACAGTGAGTGACAAGGTAATCAATCCACAGTGAGTGACAAGGTAATCAATCCACAGTGAGTGACAAGGTAATCAATCCACAGTGAGTGACAAGGTAATCAATCTACAGTGAGTGACAAGTCGACAGTTGTTTGAACGAATACTCAGAAGTTTTTCACTTATATATATATGTGGAGACCAGTTTTATGGGTGGCAGAGGAAAATGGGAGGCATAAACCACAATTGTTTGGCAAGTGACTGAGGAGCTTTTCCACATGTGACATGCAGACATGTGTGGCACGTTGCTGGAGGAGAGGTAATCTTTAACCAGGTGACAGTATTAAGTGTCATTCAATTATTTAATTGTTGTGTTTTACTGAATAATATTTCATTTATACAATGGCGGCCAACATTATGGTGAGAAAAAACCAAGCAGAACCCCGTGGAAACCTACGACCGTTCGCAGGTTGCTGGCAAACCTTCCCATGTACAGTGTACCCTTATTTATTTATTCATCACTTTGACTGATGTTTTGCACTGTACTAAAAAATATTTCACATATACAAACGGAAGCCAGTGTTCTGCTTGGAAGAAACCGAGCAGAACCTGGGGGAAAACCTTGACCACCCACAGGTTTCTGATGAACCATCCCACCTATGGCCGCAGAGGAAGGCAGTATGAGCTGGAAACTGTGCCTTTGTGTCCTATGCATCAACCTATACGTATATACTGGCAAACCTGTGTCCGTGTGAAGGAATCTATGTGGAGTCTTGAAGAAGCAGCCCTTGCCCCTTCCCCTTCCTGCTCCCACTGCCATCCACATGCACCGTCCCCACACGCCCCTTCCCCACATCCACACGCCCCTTCCCCACATCCGCACGCCCCTTCCCCACATCCACACGCCCCTCCCCCACATCCACACGCCCCTCCCCCACACTTTCAGATGATGATACTTTTCACCCCTCCAGAGGTATTCACATCCACTGTTAAACCAGTGGTGGACTTGGGCACAATTCCACTCACCCTGAACGCCACCCCCAGGGGCCAACTCACCGTGCATAGCAGTACCCCAGAACTAGCCTGACTGAATTCCTGATACACTGCCGTTCTTTCCTGAAACGCAGACAAACGAATGATCACACAATCACAGATATGTCTGTACCAATGAACTACATGTATTTGAACTGCCTCCTGAACACTTTACATGCTCGGAAGACCACAAATTAGGCATGTAATGAAGTGGATAATTTCTTTACAAAAGCATGTTTGAACACAGCTTTACCAGAATTCTTCAAGTAATGCCCTCTACGTTTGCTTTACATCATGGCCGCTACAAGACCAGCTTGACCCTTCAAGTCTGTGTGATGTACGCAGGCTTGTTTTAGATTTTATTATTTATTTATTATGGTGAGAGGAAACCCACGATCATCCGCAGGTTGGCAGACCTTCCCAAGTGGAGCCACAAAGGAAGCCTGCTTGAGCTGGACTTGAACTCACAGCGACCGCATTGGTGGGAGACTTCCATGTCATTACGCTGCGCTGGCCTGCTTACCAAGCCATGGCAGTCCCGCTTGTTTTACAAGTTACATCATTAAAATTGTTTCAAGTATACATCAGAATTCTAATTTTTTCGTCTAAAGTCTGCATATGGGACAAGAGTTTTCATGTTTTCTGATTTCACATTTCGGCTCATCATCATGCCCCCCCCCCCCGTGACCCCCCCCTTTAACCTTGAAATTGTTCAAGGTCATCCTTTCAAAAATGTTCATTGGGCGTAACCTGATCCTACGAGAGAAAAAAATAGCGTCCCTGGGTAGGGAATTCAAAACTTTTATTTTGGCTCTTGAAGAAGATAGCCATTTTAAAGAAATTAACATGGCGAGAAAAATAAAAAAGAAACTTTTATCTAAATACCAATGAAAACTTTTGAGCCCTGTTTTGAAAAGTCAGTCGGGTTACGCCCAACAAACATATTTTTAAGGATGGCCCAAGATGTATGTATAAAATTTACTTGTGGTGGCAGCAACCTGAGGCAACAGAGCAACACATACGCTGCAAGGAGTCTGTATTACCAGGCAGATTACATCAGCCTCAAGCCTCTGAATTTCATATTCTGGAAGAAAACTCTCATTATCTGATACAACAACAACATTTGCATTTACATGCAAACGTGTCTAGACAGCTAAAAGAAACCTTCTTAAATTTCTTGCTTACTGTAATTCTTCAACCCTTTCGCGTGTTTGCAGGGTGTTTATCCAAGCATCTTCTGAAAGCATTATTCTGTGTTGACTGATAAAATTATACTTTTTGTGAAGCCCTTAAACTGGCCAATTCAACCAATGTAGTTTTGTCTCCAAAATCAAAGTAAAAATGTGCATTAACTGCACTGAAAATTTCTCTTTCACACGCATAAAGGTTGAGGAATTACGGTATTGAAGCACAGCCATGTACCACCAAATAACAACATCACACCACAAAGCAACAAACTTTTGCTACAACACCACTGATTTTGTAATGTCTCCCAGGGAAATTTGGGTTCTTGTGTCAGTTGTATTTTCTCACCTTCTGTTGCATATCACCATGCAGCTTAAAAAACTGCACTACTTTCTCCGAGGAACTACTTTTCACTACAGGATGAATGAGCACATCACTGTCAACGCTGTTCGAGCCACTGTCTAAGGTCTGCATAGTTCTTCCGTTTATGGAGAGGTCGAAAATCTTGTGGTGGAACTCAACGGAGTCCTGAGTGGCCAGGAATACGATCATCTTACTCTCTGGGTTTGAAAACTGAAAGCCAGACCTTGTCATAACTATTTAAAAGAATCATAAATCTATTCTGTCATTTCTGAACCAAACACTGTAACTCCGAAGAAAGTTTCAGTTTGGCTGAATATTTCAGCGATTCATTTTGTCACCATTCACCCCTGATAATGCCAAAATTTCACAAGGAAGCTTCAGTTTTTCGGAGTTTCACTACTTCTATATCGCGTTAAACTTATCAGTGAACCTAATGGATTATAAAACAATGTCTATTCAATTTAATCTTGACTGATTGAAGTCTGACAGAATATCAGTGACTTTTGCGTCTGAACACCAAGTCATTTCAACCCCACAAAAGGGGGACCATAACCTGCTCAAACACAAGGAGGACCAAGTGATTTACTCTTTTGTTTCTTTCTGTAATAAATCCTTGTTTCTGAATAGTTTTGTTCATAAAGAAAACAGATGATTCACAATCGCTTCAATGTAACAGCAGAAAAGTGCCCAGTTTTACACAGCGTGCAATTGATTTCTTTCACCAGGAGATTGTTCCCCATTCATGCCATTATAAAAGAATTCAAGGGAATGTTTTTCCTACTTTTGTGCACTTTGTGAGGAATGTCTTCTCAACTTTATTTCCAGATAAACTTTCTACCCTTCAAACTTCAGTAGACTTTTTCATAATCTTGAAAAAAAAAATTGCCTATGACTTAGTAAGATGCAGTTTCTCACCACAAAAGAAACTCTTCTCTCTTTTTATACACAAAAAGAGCAAGTTTTTCAGTTTATCTGGTACATTACACTTTTTCTCACCTTACACTTCCATATGATGAATGAAGCCAGAGTCACCAGTCACAGTTTACATGGCACTATGACATACAGTTGCTTCAGTTTATCTGGTACATTACACTTCTTCTCACCTTACACTTTCATCTGATGAATGAAGCCAGAGTTACAAGAAGCAGTTCAGATGGCACTATGACATACAGCTGCTTCAGTTTATCTGGTACATTACACGTTTTCTCACCTTACACTTCCATATGATGAGTGAAGCCAGAGTTACAAGAAGCAGTTCAGATGGCACTATGACATACAGTTGCTTCAGTTTATCTGGTACATTACACTTCTTCTCACCTTACACTTCCATATGATGAATGAAGCCAGAGTTACAAGAAGCAGTTCAGATGGCACTATGACATACGGCTGCTTCAGTTTATCTAGTACATTACACGTTTTCTCACCTTACACTTCCATATGATGAATGAAGCCAGAGTTACAAGAAGCAGTTCAGATGGCACTATGACATACAGTTGCTTCAGTTTATCTGGTACATTACACTTCTTCTCACCTTACACTTCCATATGATGAATGAAGCCAGAGTTACAAGAAGCAGTTCAGATGGCACTATGACATACAGTTGCTTCAGTTTATCTGGTACATTACACTTCTTCTCACCTTACACTTCCATATGATGAATGAAGCCAGAGTTACAAGAAGCAGTTCAGATGGCACTATGACATACAGCTGCTTCAGTTTATCTGGTACATTACACTTTTTCTCACCTTACACTTTCATATGATGAATGAAGCCAGAGTCACCAGTCACAGTTTACATGGCACTTTGACACACAGTTGCTTCAGTTTATCTGGCACATTACACTTTTCTCACCTTACACTTCCATATGATGAATGAAGCCAGAGTCACAAGTCGTAGTTTACAGGGCACTATGACATACAGCTGCTTCAGTTTATCTGGTACACTAAACTTTTCATTCATGTCAGCTGTGAAATTTCCTCTTATAGGTGTCTTCTCAGCTTCGCTATCTGACTGTTGTGCAGCATCTTTATCGTGTTTTGTGACGGATATCTTCTCTGGGGAATTTAGGGTAATACCTGCTAGTCTTTCCACACCTTAAAAAAAAAAGTACCAGTGTAATCCAGTTTTACAGAAAAAAGGAAGAAAAAAGAACTCAAAAGGGGGTACCACCAAATATCGTTTCGGAATCAAATGATCACTGTCTGAAGATATCACAAGCGATAAATTTTGCAATGAATCGCAAAGTGGGGTGGGCCTCACGATCTGTTCATGGCTGGTGAAAACGTGATCCCAACAGAACCTGTGCTAAGCCCAACTCCGCAAATGAGTACCTGATATTATAGAAAATACCCCTTTGGTGAAAGTGGCATGACACAAGGGAGCTTTGTCCAGTAATATACAATGTGGTCAAACCACTTCAGCCACAAGAGTGTTTTCAAAACTGTCATGCACCTTTTTGCAGACTTGTGAGCCTCTTAAGCAATTGCTCATACGTTCATAAAAGGGTAACTAAATACAGAGATAAAGTTAGTGTACTTTTAGAGCCACCCACTGAAGGGAAAATGACTCATGTACACCATTTATGTATCATCATTAAAAGCTGGGGGCTTCCGTGGCTCAGTTATTTAGCGCGCTATCGCAGCACAATGACCCGAAGCCTCCCACCAATGCGGCCGCTGTGAGTTCAAGTCCAGCTCATGCTGGCTTCCTCTCCGCCCGTACGTGGGAAGGTTTGCCAGCAACCAGCAATGGTCGTGGCTTTCTCCCGGGCTCAGCCTGGTCTCCTTCCAACATAATGCTGGCTGCCGTTGTGTGAGTGAAAAACACCAATCAAATAAATAAATAAATAAATCATTAAAAACTAGTATCCCGTTCGGGGATTTGCGGGCCATGTAGACTGAAGGTTAAGGTCATTTCTTAAAACAATAATTCTTTATCTAAATGCATCAGAGAGGCAAACATTGACGAGCTATATTCAGTTGATTTTTTGACCGAAAAAGAGGCTGATTGTTGTTTAATTTTAATTAATCTTAATTGTCGTCAATTTCATGGGTGGAGGAAACCAGCGGTAAAGTGACAGTTTGTAACCCCCCTACCTTTTCCAACAAACTTTCCAACCTGTGATACACAGACTAGCAAGCCATATTGGTGAAAGGCAAGAAAAGTTCAATGAACGTAAGACTTTGAAAAATGGCAAAGTGCCATGGACATGTATGTGTACCATGCAATACAAAGCCCCAAACAACGGTGAGTACTAAGAAAACTACAAAAACCCTGACCAGGGCCAGGATTGAACCTGCAATGGCTGATGTCCTATTGACCAATTCAAAGTGTTTACATCACTTCTGATAAACATTTGTATGGGATTACAAAAATTATTCATTATTCAAACAGTATTTATTTATTTATTTATTTGATTGGTGTTTTACAGTCTTGTAAATACGACGGTGGCCATCATTATGGTGGGAGGAAAACCCACGATCATCCGCAGGTTGCTGCCAAACTTTCCCACATACGGATGGAGAGGAAGCCTGCATGAGCTGGACTTCTGGGTAACTGCGCAGCGCAAGTGTGCTAACCAACTGAGTCACAGAGGTCCATCATAAACATTAGACACACGTACACGTAGTTGTAACTATTGTTTTCTATTTATTTTTAAATTGTTAAAAATACCTTATATCTACATTTATATTTGACCTCCACGAAAAGAGGAACGTTACCCAAGAGACTATTTAAATACAGATTTTCTTATCTTCCTACAGAGATGTTTTGAGTTGGCTAATGTGACAATATACCTTGTGTGAGTGTGGCCGACAGCATGGCGGTTTGTCTAGGTTGGTGGGAGCTCTCGTTGATGGCTGTGATAATCTGGGCTACATCCTTCTCATAACCCAGGTCGAGTAACCTGAACAACAGAAAACAACCGAAGCGCACGTTACGGGCCTGAACTGAATTATCTCCCTTGTCAGGTGTCAGCCCACACTGACAGACCACAACTGGTAGACAGTCCTATGTAAAGTGGGAGAGGAAGTTACCCAGAGTGGAACTTGAACTCTCAGCAACCGCAGTCACTGTGCTGTGCTAGTGCACCACACCCATAGTGTAGAGAGAACAAATGTTTATTAAATAGGCCAATGGGCAACGGGTATAAGCCAGTGGACGCCATGACAGGTTGAGACAGTTGGTGTGTTCTTTATGTATTGTGACTGTTCATGACAACACCTTACCTATCTGCCTCATCCAGTATAAGCCAGCGGACACGAGACAAGTTGAGACAGCTCGTGTGTTCTTTATGTATTGTGACTGTTCATGACAACACCTTACCTATCTGCCTCATCCAGTATAAGCCAGCGGACGCCATGACAGGTTGAGACAGTTGGTGTGTTCTTTATGTATTGTGACTGTTCATGACAACACCTTACCTATCTGCCTCATCCAGTATAAGCCAGCGGACACGAGACAAGTTGAGACAGCTCGTGTGTTCTTTATGTATTGTGACTGTTCATGACAACACCTTACCTATCTGCCTCATCCAGTATAAGCCAGCGGACACGAGACAAGTTGAGACAGCTCGTGTGTTCTATATGTATTGTGACTGTTCATGACAACACCTTACCTATCTGCCTCATCCAGTATAAGCCAGCGGACACGAGACAAGTTGAGACAGCTCGTGTGTTCTTTATGTATTGTGACTGTTCATGACAACACCTTACCTATCTGCCTCATCCAGTATAAGCCAGCGGACACCTGACAAGTTGAGACAGCTCGTGTGTTCTTTATGTATTGTGACTGTTCATGACAACACCTTACCTATCTGCCTCATCCAGTATAAGCCAGCGGACACGAGACAGTTGGACACTGTGTTCTTTATGTATTGTGACTGTTCATGACAACACCTTACCTATCTGCCTCATCCAGTATAAGCCAGCGGACACGAGACAAGTTGAGACAGCTCGTGTGTTCTTTATGTATTGTGACTGTTCATGACAACACCTTACCTATCTGCCTCATCCAGTATAAGCCAGCGGACACGAGACAAGTTGAGACAGCTCGTGTGTTCTTTATGTATTGTGACTGTTCATGACAACACCTTACCTATCTGCCTCATCCAGTATAAGCCAGCGGACACGAGACAAGTTGAGACAGCTCGTGTGTTCTTTATGTATTGTGACTGTTCATGACAACACCTTACCTATCTGCCTCATCCAGTATAAGCCAGCGGACACCTGACAAGTTGAGACAGCTCGTGTGTTCTTTATGTATTGTGACTGTTCATGACAACACCTTACCTATCTGCCTCATCCAGTATAAGCCAGCGGACACGAGACAAGTTGAGACAGCTCGTGTGTTCTTTATGTATTGTGACTGTTCATGACAACACCTTACCTATCTGCCTCATCCAGTATAAGCCAGCGGACACCTGACAAGTTGAGACAGCTCGTGTGTTCTTTATGTATTGTGACTGTTCATGACAACACCTTACCTATCTGCCTCATCCAGTATAAGCCAGCGGACACGAGACAAGTTGAGACAGCTCGTGTGTTCTTTATGTATTGTGACTGTTCATGACAACACCTCACCTATCTGCCTCATCCAGTATAAGCCAGCGGACACCTGACAAGTTGAGACAGTTAGTGTGTTCTTTATGTATTGTGACTGTTCATGACAACACCTTACCTATCTGCCTCATCCAGTATAAGCCAGCGGACACGAGACAAGTTGAGACAGCTCGTGTGTTCTTTATGTATTGTGACTGTTCATGACAACACCTTACCTATCTGCCTCATCCAGTATAAGCCAGCGGACACCTGACAAGTTGAGACAGCTCGTGTGTTCTTTATGTATTGTGACTGTTCATGACAACACCTTACCTATCTGCCTCATCCAGTATAAGCCAGCGGACACGAGACAAGTTGAGACAGCTCGTGTGTTCTGTATTGTGATCACCACACAACACCTTACCCATCTGCCTCATCCAGTATAGCCAGCTGCGTTGAGACAGCTCGTGTGTTCTTTATGTATTGTGACTGTTCATGACCTTACCTATCTGCCTCATCCAGTATAAGCCAGCGGACACCTGACAAGTTGAGACAGCTGGTGTGTTCTTCATGTATTGTGACTGTTCATGACAACACCTTACCTATCTGCCTCATCCAGTATAAGCCAGCGGACACCTGACAAGTTGAGACAGCTCGTGTGTTCTTTATGTATTGTGACTGTTCATGACAACACCTTACCTATCTGCCTCATCCAGTATAAGCCAGCGGACACCTGACAAGTTGAGACAGCTCGTGTGTTCTTTATGTATTGTGACTGTTCATGACAACACCTTACCTATCTGCCTCATCCAGTATAAGCCAGCGGACACCTGACAAGTTGAGACAGCTGGTGTGTTCTTTATGTATTGTGACTGTTCATGACAACACCTTACCTATCTGCCTCATCCAGTATAAGCCAGCGGACACCTGACAAGTTGAGACAGCTCGTGTGTTCTATATGTATTGTCACTGTTCATGACCTTACCTATCTGCCTCATCCAGTATAAGCCAGCGGACACGAGACAAGTTGAGACAGCTGGTGTGTTCTATATGATCCAGAAGACGGCCAGGTGTAGCAATCACAATGTTTAGACCTTTTCTTAACCTGAAGTTGTAATAAAATGAAAAGCAAAACAGTTACAATGACAATGATCAATTATTTCATTATAATACACAAACTTTATAAAACAAAATGTACATTTCATACTTTACTCACTAAAAAATGTCATAAGAATTTTCTTGATGTTTATTTACAAATTTACACAATGCACTAGGTGACATTTTTAAACCAAAAACCACCACAGGCTAATAACAATATTAATCTCTTGTTCACAAGCTGAGAAATCTTATACATTTCCTCCACATGGAACAGACACAAATGCACTAGAATTGTCCTCAAGCTATTGTAAGTCTATAGACGGCCGCCCACACACTTTCAGCTGCCTTAGTGTGACTATGCTTATAGTGTTCCTCGCCTTGCTTTTCACTTGTTCTCCAGTGCATTATTTTCATCATTTTACCAGAATCTAAATGGATTCCTGTATATTATCTTTGTCAAATCTTGTCCAAATCTAGTATCACAAGAATTTGATTCAAGTAAAGATTTTGAAAACATACAACGGAAAGCAGATTTGGGGATTTCACATCCATAACATAAATGATCTAAAATAATGCATTTTTCATTAATAATGAAACAATGAATCTGACTTCTTTTATGGGAATCCAAGTAGACAAAAATTAAAGGTAGTCATGACGAGAATCCGATTCCCGGATTTCCGACAAAAGCGAAGTCCTGTACGAGCTGACAACGGTAGAGGCCATCTTCGTTTATATTAAGGCTAACTTGGGGTGTTTCCCAGTGACATGAATATTTACAAGCTGTGCCAACCAACGAAACGCAGCTGTTGAAGGAAGAATGTTTTAATACTTGGACAATGGCCGTAAGTTAACATTCCTGACTAAATTCGCCATCACATTTTCATACTGGCAGTGAATTTATCCTCATGACTAGTAGGGATACTATAAAAACGGTTTAGCCTTCCAGTATTCTGCCAAACTGACTGGGTGGTGTTGTTTTTCCTTTGAGTCAATCATGAGACCCTGATTGCACTGAAGCAGTTATTTTCCAGTGCTTTTCATTACACACAATTGCCTGTATGGATTTCTAAGGATAAAATCTTTTTTAAATCTCCTTTACAGTTCACAGCTTGAGTCAGTTATGCTGTTGAAGCTTTAAAAATTCGATCAGATGATGCTAGCCATCCAATAATATTTTGTACATGATTTTTGTTTATCTCTTATTTCAGCCCCTTGACAGGCTCTTCCATCCCTTGGTCACCAAACTTTTTCATTGAAGAATGGCCATCGAAAATGGCCTTACTGTTTTCAGTGGGTACTAGCAAAAAACAATGGGGAGGTATTCATGTACCTGCTGACATTATGAATGCAACGAAGGTCTGCCAGCAACCTGCAGATGGTCATGGGTTTCTCCCGGGCTCTGCCCGGTTTCTTCCCACCATAACGCTGAGCCGCTGTCGTACAAGTGAAATATTCTTCAGTACATCAGCAAACCTAAAACTGAGAGCTTGGGAATCTAGAAATTCCATGTCCAAGTTAACTTGGCTGTATAGTGAGGAAATTTTAATCTGACTGTCTAATACATAGATGTATTACCATGAATAAGCTTCATATTAACTGAATATTTAGTTTACATGATAGATGTACATGAATTTTACCATAAAAACCCAGGCCCTTTGCAAGAAAACTTCATACCATAATTCCTCAACCTTTTTGCACATGAAAGAGCAATTTCAGTGCAATTTATGCACATTTTTTAATTTGATTTTGGAGAGAAAACTTCATTGGTTGGATTGGCCAGTTTCGAGGCTTCGTATACAGTATAATTTTATCAGTCAACATGATATAATGCCTTCAGTGTATGCTTGAATAAACACCTTGCTGGCACGCGAATAAGTTAAGGAATTACAGATTTTCTGAAGCTACTTTCGCAAGCGGTGTTGACCGTGTTTACATAGCGCTACAAGGCAAAGAGATTTATGAGGATGGTAAATATGCAAATGATCCAGACAATTTTGTGAATTAAAGTGTGTTCATGTCTCTATTCCTTGACCTAAGTTCTTAACAAATGCAACCAGCTACGACAAACTCATTATTTCATTTAATCAATTGTCCCACAATTCAAAGCTTTATACATACTGAAAATTCACAAACAAAAATTGCCAATGCAAGGAAAAAAACAAAAAATAGAATCAGGATGTACCTAGCTTTTTCTGCTTTTCTTCTTTCTCCTCCTATAACACAGCCTGGTACAATCCTTATAAAAGGCTGAAACAGAACAAGTTTGCACTCAATGTGTGAATATCGGGGATACTGATGGAAAGAAGTCTAACAACAGTCTGCTAAGGAGTAGCATATTAGCAGTAGCATTTAGCTCAGTTGGTAGAGTGGTGGACTTTGGCTTCAAAGATCCCGAGTTCAAATCCTGGAGTGTGCCCCACAGATTAAATCCCCTCAAACAAAGGTACAACTGACCATCAACATACGAGGAAATGCATTTTACACTCAATAAGACCAAACTTAGCTGAGTACGAAAGCCGGAAGATTCTGTGAAAGTGGTGTTTTCAAAAGTTGTACTAAAAGCACAGATCCTTTAACACACATACCTGTACCAACTGGTGGAAAGTTTTTTCACTCTGTATGGCCAGCTGGAAGAAAAGAAAAACAGTTCTTTGATAAACCAGTTTTGGGTAAAAAGCATGATACATGTGCTCATGATCTGCATGTTCAACTTGGTTTTGACATCGACAAAAAAACCATACACTATGATCACCATGTTTACATTGAGAAAACCCTGTTGTCTGACTAGAAGAAACCCTGTTGCTTGACAAGAAGAAACCCTGTCGTCTGACAAGAAGAAACCCTGCCGCGTGACAAGAGATAACCCTGTCGTTTGACAAGAGATAACCCTGTCGTGTGACAAGAGATAACCCTATTGTTTGACAAGAAGAAACCCTGTTGTTTGACAAGAGATAACCCTGTCGTGTGACAAGAGATAACCCTGTTGTTTGACAAGAGATAACCCTGTTGTTTGACAAGAGATAACCCTGTTGTTTGACAAGAGATAACCCTGTTGTTTGACAAGAGATAACCCTATTGTTTGACAAGAGATAACCCTGTTGTTTGACAAGAGATAACCCTATTGTTTGACAAGAGATAACCCTGTTGTTTGATAAGAAGAAACCCTGTCGTGTGACAAGAGATAAGCCTGTTGTTTGACAAGAAGAAACCCTGTCGTGTGACAAGAGATAACCCTGTCGTGTGACAAGAGATAAGAGATAACCCTGTCGTGTGACAAGAGATAACCCTGTCGTGTGACAAGAAGAAACCCTGTCGTCTGACAAGAGATAACCCTGTTGTTTGACATGTCAATGTTGTGTTATTGGACATGTGACTTTAAAGAGACTACGCCACAAAATTTCTACGTTATGACTTCTATATGTCTTAATAAAGTAGCTTTGCTTGCTGTCAGGCTTAAAAATAAGTATTTGAAGACAAATTGGGTTGAAAAAAAAGATTTTCGTTTTTTCCGCAGTATGCATTAACTCATCAATATTCAACTTCGGGGCGGCCCATATTCCCCACGGTCACTCAAGAACATGCATGTGATGTTCCAAAACATCAACCGGATGATCCAAACATTGGTTACAGAAGTTCAGCCTTGTTGTGACACAGTCTCATAAATGCTTTGGTTGAGAATGGAATGAAAAGTTTGCCAAGCTGCCTTCTACATCCGTACATGGTAATACTCATTACGATTTCTGCATATATTAACTTTTGTACTACAGGCCAAAATGGAACACTCTGGAAAATTAATTATCGCTCAAAAACAGAAAATCGCAAGATACAGATTGCGATATTTCTGAAAGTGCTCAAGTCAGCTATTGGATCAAAAGTACATAAGGTTCAGTTTATATCAAGTAAACCACAAACTGGTGATCATTCTCCGATAGAGACTCTTTAGTATGGGACAAGTGAACGTCGTATTTATAAAAAATTATACTTCAACAAAATCCTGGAGACTCTTCGACATATTAAAGGTCTGAAAGGACAGACTTACCTCCCTTGTGGGGACAAGGACCACAGCATAGGGTCCATGTTTACGCTGGACTTGAGGTGTAAGAGCCTGTAAACTTTGTACCACTGGGATGGCATAGGCTAGAGTTTTACCTGCAAGTAGAAAAATACAGACATACTAGTAATCTTCAGGCTCCAACTTGGGACATGGGTTTTTCTAGCCACTTTCTCGTAGTGGTAACCACAACGAGAAATATCGGAAAATTGACTTTTACACAAATTTTGTAGTGAGCTTGGCTAGAAAAACCAATGCATGTCAACATTCCCTGTCTATAATAAGTCACTTGAATTTGCTTTTCAGGCTGCCTGCTCCAACACTTGTTACATCAGAGCTGGCTTGGTCAAATTAGCAGCCAGTCACGAGCAGTGATCTGCGACCTTTGACACTGAAGCTGCTTTCTATAGCTAACACAGCACCAACATTAAAACTTTACATTTTCTACATGGTATTTTCAGTTTCTCATTTGTTTTGGCTACAAGTCATGGAGAATGGGAATACGATCTGCACTGCAGATTTAGTTTCAACACAATGGCTGTTTAATGCAATAAACCTGTAGCTGCTAAGTTATATGGAAGTCACAGCCATAAGTCGTTGAGTGATACTAGCTGTGAACTGTGAGATCTCCTGATACATGTATTTTGACCAAAAAAAATCGGCCAGCTGAAATCCAAACTGTACATATATACCCCTACCCTGAAGCATGTTACACCAACCTACTGAAATCATCAAAGTAAATAACAGATACACGCACTGTTTACACATACACTTATAAATGAAATTCTGTTTCCATCACAGATGAACAGAAAATAATTGACAGAAATAAAAGTTAACCCTGACAACTGAAATCCGGAGTTCTACACCGGGCAGAGCTTGGATGGAAACCCCAGCAGCTCAACAGTCGGCTGCAAAACCTTCTGACTTAAGGCTGCAGCTGAACCAGTGTGAGCTGGGAGTCCCTGTTCTCATGTCTGTGTCCTTATTATAAAGAACAAAAAGACATTTTCTTTTTTAAATATTTATTCATGTATTTAAATATTCTTTCCTAAACCTATAAAAACAGCATTTTAGAAAAAATGTGGATATCATTTTTAAATATACACTTGTTTTCTTATCTTTTCACCCAGTATCTCTTCGGCCGTACGTGGGAAGGTCTGCCAGCAATCTGTGGGTGGTTGTGGGTTTCCCCTGGACTCTGGTTTCCTCCCACCATAATGCTGGCTGTCGTCGTCTAAGTGAAATATTCTTGAGTACAGCGTTAAACACCAATCAAAGAAATAAATAAATAAATTTCACCCAATCATTATCCAATCAGTATGAGTAGCCTTTGACCCAATGTTAACTTGTTGTTACTAACTGTTTTTAAAGTGCCACTCTGGTCACAGCAGAAACTGAGTACAATATATGAAATAAATCCCAATAAATCCGACACCATAGTTCAAATTGATTTTTGATGAACAACACTATTTAACCTATATAACTGAAGGTTCCTTAAAAAACAAAATCTTCGGCAGAGTCAGTAAAACATTCCTGGTGTGACATAGGAATATTCCTCACATGAGGTTGAATCAGGCAGAAGTGACATTGAGTAAGGCATTTTTTATGCCAGGATGATGTCAAGAGCATTTGAAAGGACAGCATCATTTGTGGATACACATAAGTGACATCACTCCAGGTGAAGTGAATACGAAAAAAAAATTTTGTTTCTGTATTCTCTTACGAAACCTACAACAGTTTTAATACACTGCGACATTTTACAGTTAAAGAAAGCAATTTGAACTATCTCAAATTTCAGCATTTCAACTAGTTCTTAAGATGCAGATGTTTTGAAACCAAAGTACCTCTTTAAATAAAGATTTTGAGACAGAGGTTTAAGACTGTACGAGAATCCATTAAATGGCATCGGGCTGAAAATTACAGTACAACAAACTTCAAGAATGGACTATGGTTAATATGATTAATACAGCTCGGAGAGCATGGTGCCCGGGCTGTTAAGGTGAAGTGGTATTACGTGAAATTGCCTCACCCAATATGACATGATGTCAAAGCTGGGAAAGTGCAAACTTTCATAAAACTGACGGTTTACTCTGGGCATTCTGGTTTTCTCCATCAATAACACAACTTCGTGAAAACAACTTCCATACGGAGTTAAATAAATAAATACATTAAAAAAAAACAAACAATAAATTAATTACAGTAACTACAGGTGTTACCTGATCCAGTTTGTGACTTGATCAGAGCATCCCGTCCCCTCAGTAGCACGGGTAGGGACTTACACTGCACACTAGTCATCTTCTTCAGTTCCATTTTATCTTCTAAGTTAGACACCTGTATAAGATGCGCAAACAGATGAACATTCTACGAGATGCTGACACAGTGCACTCCAGCAACAAATATACACTGCATACATTTCCTCTCACTGGAGCAGGACGTCTTGCATATTTACAGTTTCACATGACAGGTATACACTGTGCTTCTAGTGACATTGATTTTACATTAATTATGTGAAATTTAACCAGGTAAGAAGCATAATCATTCTGAAAATTAATTCATACAAGGCAGGTGAGGGCTGTTTCTGGACATATGAACATCTTATTACTGGACATGAGAAAATCATATTATTGGGCACATGAACCCAAATTTATCTGATCTGAGTAATACCCTATTTACTGACATATGAACATCCTATCTGACAGGTGAACACCCTATTATATGAGAGATTAACATCTTGTTAACAGGTATGGAAAATATATTTCTTACATTATTTGATTTTGTTTCACACCATACTCAAGATTATTTCAAATATACATGTATGAAGGCCAGCAAAATTACCCCCGACTGGGGAGGTGGGAATCCTCGACCATCTACCGTGCTTGCATGCTAACCACCCCAGCCATGGAGGCCTTGAAAATATAACTCCTTCAAATAAAAGTTTATACTGACCATGAATGGATGTAGTTGGAGCCTATGAAAAGAGTCTGGTGAGAAGACCTGTTCTTTTACAGGGGTCACTTTGGCTCTGCATTGAAAAACAGAATACAGATGGTTAACATACATTACCCCTCTAAAATGTCTTTCTCTGTCTGCACCATTTTCAACCACAAATCCTGTTTTTCAGTCTCAATCTTCTCTTGTGAAATTTACAACTTTTACATTCATGACAGCACATGTACATTTTTGCTAAGGGGTATGCTTTGATAGGCATGTGTTTCTAACTCAAATACGACAGGAATTATCACAGATCATTAATTCAAGAATTTGTTTCACATTCAAAAAAGACAATGAAATTATTTCTGAACAAAGATACTAACGGCATGTCACACTGACACACAGCCTTGATGACTTGCAGAAGGTTTTTTATTATAAAATGTCTAAGAACTATATCTTTTCATCAGCAATACATACTGTGGAACTCGCGGAATTTCTGGGTTTCTGTTGAACAGTGAAGAAATGACCGGGCCTTTGGGTTTCTGGACTACATCTGGGAGGTCATGGGGCGATTGACCTCGTTTTGACGTCGACTTCAGTTCTGTTACAGATGTGAGTTCTGTGAGGGACTTGTCCTCAACTTGCTTCTGAAGAGCGTCTTTGAACCTGGCTGCTTTCCTAGCTTTTATCCTTTGTCTCTGGCACAGAAAAGACACACATGACATACTGTACATAAAATGTGTTTCTGTGAAAGGCATTTCAACACCAAATCAAATCTGAAGTTACTGCTAAGGAAAAGAATATCGGCCGCAACTCTAGGAATATTCTAGCCACCAAGGAATAGAGCCATGTACGACTAGATAGAACTAAGAAATTAATGGTTGTCAGGGCCTGTACACATTAATTTAGTTATTTATTTGATCGGTGTTTTACACCATACTCGTGAATATTTCACTCATACGACAGTGGCCAGCATTATGGTGGGAGGAAACTGGGTAGAGCCCGGGGAAAACCCACGGCCATCCACAGGTTGCTGGCAGACCTTCCCACGTACAGTCGGAGAGGAAGCCAGTATGAGCTGGACTTGAACTCTCAGCAACAGCATTGGTGGGAAGCTTCTGAGTCATTATGCTGCCTAGCACGCTAACCAACTGAGCCACGGAGGACCCTGTGCACCTTAATGACATAAGAGTTTCAGACTCTTTCCAACCTATTCCAGGCTCAAAATTAACATATTCCAGGATACTTGGAATAAATATTCGAGTATCCTACAACATTCAAGCATTGTAAAATGGTCTGTTTAGTTGAAGTTTCTCATTTAATACAGTAGTGTATCAAACAATTGCACAGATGCTTGGAAAACCACTTCTCCATAAGAACGTCTGCATACATGTACATATTCACGGATCTGCAGTGATATCATAGCAGCTCTGAGCCAATCCACAGCATTGCCTTTGGTCACACGACTACAGCAGGCAAGGTGAAAACAAACGACATTTAACCCTGGCGACATAGGCCTTGAATTTGATTTTGCCACATAAAATCAAAACTAAAGCTTTTAGGCAAGAAATTTTTCTGCAAAGGTAATAGGAATTTGTCTACCCTTCAAATATGACAGTTCCAGAGGCCTGCAGTTCATTAAACTTTAGAAATCGGCAAAAAAAATCAGCATTTCGCTCATTTAGCCCAATAATATTTATCACCTTCACTCCTTGCAAAGTACCCGGATGCACAAAACTACGAACAGCCTAATGTAATGAACGTTGTCAGACGTTGTATGCTGCCGATACAGAGGACCATTCCCAAAACCATGGGTGTTTTCCTATCCGTATTTAAAGGCTGAATAGCCTTCAAAACCTGTATGTTCCTCAATCAGCAATGATCAGCCAAGGGAATCGCACAGTGCAAGGGTTTTAAAATGCTATTTTACCCAATGCTGTTGTTGTTGTTCGGTCACCCTCCATGAAACCTTTCAACATACCCTGTTTCCTTTAATTTTCTGCTTGCGAGGTAAAAGGCCTTCCCCTTCTGTTGACAGATTAACCATGAGATTCTCTGGTTCATCGCCCATGATTAACTTGTGTCTTTTGCATCCAACACACGGAAAGAAAACGTGTGAACACCGTTTGTTTTCGTTTGACACACACGTGGTGTTAACACTACTTATTAACTCCAAACACAGGAGAGCTCCCCGTGTCAGGCTCTCACAAGACGCCACCAGGATACGGTGGCGTGTCCATCTGGTATTAAAACATGTATGCCCTACATGCCTTGCTCGGCCTTTGGTAGCATTAGTGTAAACCCCTGCTGAATACAGTAAATAAACAGACCCAACAGGCCAATCCCCCCCCCAAAATAAATAAATAAATAAATAAATAAATAAAAAACAGGATATTTTTTGCATATATCAATGGTCTTCAAAAACACCACGTGTCACTTCCACTTTAAACAGGGTTGCCTTTTCTAGTCTTGTAAAGCCTTCTGTGAGATTTTATATACGCCTAATTAAGATTCAGTCATTGTGCTGAGGCGAGGCAGTCAGAAACACTGAAATATTTCTTTACCGGTATCTATTTTTGTGTTGTTTAATGATATGTGGTACTTGATTCGTATATACATGTACTTTGGAAAAGAACTTGCGTATAGATAGCGGCGATAATATCTTTATGAGTAGGAAAACACTGGGTTTCCGAAATGAATCACCGCCCGCAGTCATATGACGAAGAGGGATCATTAGAATGTATAAATACCGTGCGGAGGGTGAACCGATGCCGCCAAACTGCTGCTGACACTGGAGCATCATGCGGAGGACACCAGACGTGACACCCTGCCCAGTCACATTATACAGACACCGGGCTGACCAGTCTTGTTTCCTTGCTCTATAACCTCTGAGCGCTAAGCGCCAAACGAGGCAGCAGCCAAGTACCACCTTTAAATCCTTCGGTGTGATCCGACCTGATATTGATCCTGGATCTCCCGATTCCGATGCGAACTCTCTAATAAACCACCATGCCATCAAGGCGGACTACGAGCGATTGAGCGAGGAATAAATTTAAACACGCAACCGGCTCGCGACAGGACAAGAGAGTGGCAGGTGCCGCGCAGCGAGTTTAATAATTATGCTTTAACCGTCTAAGACAGTGTGGACACTGGCTGAACAAATACCGGTACCCAAAATATATAATACACATACAAATATCATCGTAGGTCTGTAAGTATTTTAACCGGGGCCCTGGTGGTTAGCGCGTTCGCCTCTAAATTGAGAGATCTGAGGCAATCCCGAGTCTGTCATACCAAAGTTGTTTAAAAATGACACTTGTTGCTGCCTCGCTTAGGCCTAAGAGGCCAGAGCACGATTAGTCGGCCCAGTGTAATGTGACTGGGTGCATGGAGTGTCATGTCTGGTGTCTTCGGCATGATGTTCCAGTGGCGGCAGCACTTGGGCGGCATGGACTCTCCCAGCCACAAGCAGACACAGTATGTATTCATTCTAAGGACGACTCCTCGTCATAATACTGAGAAATTATTGAGTGCGACGTAAAACTCAAGCACGCATACATAAACTGTACATACACTGTATGTGTCTGTAATCGCTGGATTTCAACACGGAAGTTAAAATCTATATATATAACCGAGCGTTGTTGTCGAGCCCAAGTAACGTGGCCTAGCAAGACTCACAGACTAAACGTGAAAAAAAAAAACAAAAACAAAAACAAAAACAAAATAAAAAAAAAACAGGTTTCACTTGTAAGCACTGCATAGGAATAGGCTAACTCAAACGCTAAGTCCTTCTCCCGTGAATATTTTATAAAGCAGGAAGTATGCGTTCAAGTCACACAGATGTGTATGGTGGCGTGCTTTTATAACGTGTAAAGATGACAGCCCCGTGCCTCTCAAACCTCTGGGGTGAAGTACTGGCTTTAGTGTGCCTAGGGATTCTCCTAACACACACACTCGTCCAAGGTTAGTCTGAATTTATCGATAATAATTGCTTTCATCCCT
Source organism: Acanthopleura granulata (assembly GCA_016165875.1). Classification (NCBI taxonomy): domain Eukaryota; kingdom Metazoa; phylum Mollusca; class Polyplacophora; order Chitonida; family Chitonidae; genus Acanthopleura; species Acanthopleura granulata. The sequence goes on from JABBOT010000082.1 coordinate 2,902,474, forward strand.
CGACACTTTTTGTCCTATTATATAGGCAGGAAGTTTCAAGAGAAACATCAAATGTGTCGACTTGAGTTTCGTTTCGCCGTCGGTAAAGAATGGGAGTTGTCGCTAAGATCCGTCACTTGAAATCCCGCTTCTCGAAATCCCCACTGTGGTGCTGCTATTCACAGTACCTGAAACTTGAAAACTTTGAAAAGCTTAAATTTCATGGGCCCGTTTTACAAACTCGGTGTAAGTTAAGACAAACGTAACTGTCATGACAACACGTTCTGTAGTGACACGTCGCCGTGGTAGTCAAGTTTGGCACATTGTTATACACCCTCTTTGTAAAACGTGCCCCACTACTTTATCCTCTTTGCGTTTTAGACAACTCAGTTTGTCTAAGAAGGAAAAGAAATGAAGTGTAAGGGTCAACACATCACCGAAAAAATTCTGCGTTACAAAAAATATAAATATATTATATTATATATTATAAATAACATAAAAAATTGCATATGCGCAACATCTGTGATATCGCCGCAGAAGCACTTCCTTTTTGTCATCAGCCCCGTTCTATAGTCTCAAAACCTATAGCTCAAAAATCAGACCTACCGACAGACAGACCGACAGAATTTATTCATTTACTGATATTTTATACGCTATAGCTCTGATGTGCAACAATAATTGATTTATACGACGGTGTCCAGCATATTTGTATATGGTGGGAGGAAAATGGGGTGAAACTGAGACTTGGGAAACCCACGACTATCCGCAGGTTGCGGGCAGACCTTCCCGCATACATTATGCACATGACTGTGGAGGAAACAACTGGATCTGAACTCACAGCGATGAAACTCGTGAGAGGCTAATGAGTCTCGTGTATAGAGCTTCTTATAGTTGCAACAGTTTCTAAGCATTTTCTAAAGTGCTACTATCACAAATTTCTAACACATTAAAAAAAAAAACTAACAGTTTTAAGGGGGCCGCCTCAAAGACAGTCTTATAGGGTATTGTCTGTGTTTCAGGGTGCCAGTGGCATTTATTGATATTGTATATTGTAGATTTATTTATTTATTTGACTGGTGTTTTATGCCGTACCCAACAATATTTCACATTTACGACGGAGGCCAGCTTTATGGTGGGAGGAAGCCTGGCAGAGCCCGGGGGAAACACATGACCATCCGCAGTTTGCTGGCAGACCTTCGCCCGTTCGGCCGCAGAGGAAGCCAACATGAACAGGACTTGAGCTCACAACGACCGCATGGGCGAGAGGCTCCTGGGCCATTACGCAGCGCCATTGCGCTAACAAACTGAGCCAAGGAGGCCCTGTGTATATTCTAGACTTCATATACATATTATACTGTTACGTGATACACACGTTCAAATGCATATCTAGCTGTCGAGTGTGTAAACGCTTTATAAGGTAAGACTTCTCAGGAATGACATGTAACTCATATACTCACGACTGCGGACTACAAGCAGCGTGAGTTCTTACTGGTACTCTGCAAGGTGAAACATGTTTTGAACTACCATGTTTTGCGCCTGCACAGTAGGTCTTCTTTTCATGAAATCAGTCTCTTTCACAATTGTGTATACAGCAGTCACGCCTTGGTTATTCCCGAAAATGCGAAGGTACGTGTAAGCTACAGGCCTGGCGGCGAATTAAGATAAGCATATTGGGCCTACGGCTCTAAATACCAATCGTGCATGGGAAGGCCCGCGAGCAACCTGCGGATGGTCGTGGGCTTCCCCGGTGTCCTGTCCGGTTTGCCCTCACCATAATGCTACAATAATTAAGTCAAAAATTCTTGAGCAGTGCGTAAAACACCAATCAAACAAATAAATAAAAAATAAATAAATAAATAAATAAATACCAAACAAGTAATAGGAACTTTAATGATTGATTTATTGATTGATTAATGTTTAATCACTAATTGGTATTTAACGCCATGCTTAAGAGAAAAAGTCTCGTGTAGGGATTATTGTACGGTAATTGAAAAAGGGATGAATTAAATAAGTATACGAACGACAATGTACCCAAATCGCAAACATAAAGTGGTAAACGTTTTAATTCTTGCTGATGTTTTTGTCGTAATATTGGACCAATAAAGTAGTGTCATTTTTTTTTTCTCACGCACTGATGCTTTTATGATTTCCTAATGTATAGGTAAGGAAGTATACATTCTTTTCTGACCGATTCTGTTGTCACTTTATTTATTTATTTATTTACTTTATTACTGCCTTTCGCTGTGCTCACGAATATTTGACTTACACGACAGCGGCCAGCATTATGATGGGAGGTAATCCGGCAGAGCCCGGGTGGAACCATGAGACCATCCGCAGGTTGCTGGCAGAACTTCCCTCCATGAAAGCTGTGGTGTGAGAAGTGGGGAAGCTTGGTCAAAAATCATGATCGCTGTCGCTGAAACCGTCAATGTGGGAAATGTGGAACTCTCACGAGAAATTACCTTCACTAAAACCTGGAGAAGAAAATAAGTGTGGAAAAGCATGACTATCCATAATAAAAGATTGCTCTTTGGAAAGACCTACAGTCAAGTTTCTTAATTGTAAGGCTATATGGTCAGCATCAAACAAATGTTAAAGGTTTGCTGTTTTCCTTACTCTAACCTCTCTGTGCTGAGTCAAAAGCGAGGCAGCAGCAAGTACCATTTCTAGCCTTTGATATGACCCGACCAGGAGCCTGTTTCACAAAGCAATATTGGGCTTCAGCCTAAAAGTTTTATCCAAAATAAACTGTGAAATACATGCATCACATTGCTAAAATTTTGATTGCTGATTCTGTTCTGTAATAGGGCAATTTCAGGGAAGATTGGGCATCCAGCAACAAATATTTTGTTTTCTACAAAAGATTAGAGTTTTGGGCTTTAGCTCAAAATCGCTTTGTGAAACAGGCCCCGGGGCTTGAACCTGCATCTCTTTATATGGAAATCGTAAGATACGGATATACAAAGTAACACCAAATGCAAGTTTTGTCAAATCTCTCGTTAAATTGAGGCACATACCACACAAAAGAAGTTGTCATCATTTTATCAACCATTGCAAAGCATTTCCCAAAATCTCTTCTTGTACAAAATGTAATTAATGCATTTTATGAAAGTTTTTCTACTTTCAGAGCAGCTTTTCATATGTATTAGTGCAACAGAAATAATGCATACTTTATTATACAAGACAGGTGTATTTTCTTTTTCCTTTTCAGGACCGGAAAAATTGTTTTCTAGCGAACTCACATGCAATTTTTGGCCTTTCCACCCCTTTACCTTCTGTTTTATGGTAACTTTAACTGTTGTTCTGTGCATATGTGCGCCAGCAGGCATTTGTATGCTATTACAGAATTTTAATGAGCATATTATTACACAAATATCCAGAAACATTTGCTGCTTTGTGGACAAAATTAATTAAGTGTTGAAAGAAATGTAGTGCCCAGCTTCACATGATTTTAAATGTTGAGTGTTAGAAAAATATGCGATTTTCGGTTCATTTATTTATTTATTTCATTGGTGTTTTACGCAGTACTCAGGAATATGTACCCTTATACGACGACGGCCAGCATTATGGTGGGAGGAAACCGGATAGAGCTCGGGGAAACCCACGACCATCCGCAGGTTGCTGGATTTTCAGTTTAGTATACCCACCCAAATTTGGGAATGTTGATAGAGGAGTATCAGAAATTTAATAAGTATTTTCAGCTTCATTGAGCCTAAATCTCTACCAGGGGCATAAAAATCAAGCACCTACCAGTGTACCTGAATCAATCAAAACATCCAAAATAAAAATGGAATTATTTACTGGCGCGAAGCACACAATACAGTTAATTTGGGCTCACAGCACCGCCCCGAAATCTGCAAGCCCTAAACCCTCCAGGCCTGATAGTCCCTGTCCCCTGAGAAAACTCCAGTCAAATTTCTGATAGGGCTAGACCGATGAAATTTTTCGCAAATTTGACTAACAGCTGACAGGGGTCAAGCTCACCCAGTGACAGGGTCAGTGAACCCTGATTTATCACTACTTTTGCCCAGTGTGCATCCACCTCCATTTCCTGAAAAACACACAAATGTATACCTGGAATGAAACTGTGAAGCCTGTCCCACAAAATGATACCACGCAACGAGCAGAAAAAATGAAAAAGAGTAGCCCAGGGGAGCAAAAGAAAATATGTCTATAAATGGAAAGGAACTAGCTTCGTTCTTCCTGACCCGGAAGCATAAATTGTGGGGTATAGCCAGGTAATGAATATTAAGTTATTCAACATGGCGAAAGACATGAAAGCCCACGAAAGACAGCATGAAAGGAGAGTTCGAAGAAGTGATCGCGTATGCCATGGCAAGCCTTGGCCTTTCTGTAGAGTTGAAGGCAAAGCAGGTCACCCATCGTATGAGAAAAAAGATATCATTGTCTTCTTACCGACAAAGTAGGGTAAAAGTCTCGTATATAAACTTAAGCCTTGTATCATCCGTCGTCGAGAGCACAGTGAGGTACCCACGATAAAGTTATTTATTTATTTGATTGGTGTTTTACGCCGTACTCAATATTTCACTTATACGACGGCGGCCAGCATTATGGTGGGGGGAAAACCCACGATAAAGTTATATTGTTGAGTTCCCTCTGAATTCTGTTATGCGAAATCAAGTGGTAAGTGTGATCCCCCTCTCCCCGCCCCACAGAGACATAAACATATTTAAATTAAGCTATGTCTGTATCATAAATCACCATAATTCAAAGGTTTAATACCCACGAACGTCTGCACACAGCGTGCTGCACAACAGTTCGGTACGTGCAGTTGTTTACATAAGGCGAATGTAGTCCCCTCTGACGCCATGCACGAGCCTCGCTCTCGACGTCGCTGTTGTGAAAAGCATTTCACCGATGGTATATTTGAAATGTAATCTCGACGGAGGCAGTAGGTGCATTTATATTTTGGAATGAGTTTGTGTCGCCCGGGGGATATTCAACAGCGCAGATAGACCGAAGTGTAACGTGATACGTTGGGTATAAAATCAGAAAATAGATTTTGTACCCATGATTCAGACACATAAAAATGGCTGAGGCGGGTAGGGATTGGCTGTATCTGTGAAGTGTTTTGAAGTATTGCCGGGTAATTTTTGCAGGTAAAAACTATGACAAATAATGGGGGAAAAAAGTCTTTTACTTGGTGCTACAACTAAACAGACAGAAGTATTATCCAATGAGCAAGTGCCCTCGACACCCTGTTTGTGTGGCGATAGAACCCTAGTACCTGCATTCCAGCTGATTTAGTCTGAGAAAATGGCGGCCAACCATGGCGATATTTGGATATGTTGTAGGCCAGGCATCCAGTTATTTGTCAAGATGTAACATTTGAGCCGACAAAAATTAGGGAATACAATTTTAGATGGGTGTTCTTTGTGAAATTACTACACAAATATTAAGGATTTTCTTTTAGTACTTTTATACCTTTTGTTGCAGTCGCGCAGAGGGATATTCATCCTATAGCATATCGACCGAAGTGCCACGTGATACTACGCCACTTTGTCATAGCCAGACGCCAGGCGAAATACTCCACCCAACCCAGTCACATTATACTGACACCGGGCTGACTAGTCCTGTTTCCTTGTTCTGTTAAGGAATTAAGGAAATATAACTTGATTGAGATGGTCATTGATGTTAGCTGCATGGAATGTGCAGGGTTGAGGAGAGCTACAGATTTAGAGGTATTTGTCAATGATATTTATTTATTTATCTCATTGGTGTTTTACGCCGTATTCAAGAATATTTCACTTATACGACGGCGGCCAGCATTATGGTGGGCATAGCCCGTGGTGGAAACCCACTACCGTCCACAGATTCCTGGCAGACCTTCCCACGTACGGCCGGAGAGGAAGCCAACATGAGCTGGACTTCCGGTCAATAGGCTTGTAGTACTCTCCACTCAGCACTACATTTTCTTCTCAGGCATTGGTTCCACTCTGAATTGTTAAAATCAAGGTGTGCATCTTACCGTTAAGAACACTGTATATGTAACCTAAAAAGATATTTCGTTAAATCCGTTCCCCGAGTGAGAATGGATTACATTTTCGTAGATCTAACGAACCAATTCGTTCATGTTTCGGAAATTTCCGGATCAATTCGTTACCCGAAACGTATATTAATTCCTTACCAAAAATGGATAAACCTTGAAATGGAATAAAATTTAGTCCCTGATCACTCAATGAGCGGATTGTACACATTTTTTTAGGGTAGCTTAGCAAGACTGCTAGTTAACTCGAGCGGCTGATGGCCCTCGGATTCTTAGTTACGTCGGCCAAAAGGCGGTGAGGTCAGGATCCACTTTCGCAAAACTTCCTAAATCAGTTTGTGGTAACTTTTCTCGTAAAACACGCCCCCAAATGTCGTAATAACCTAGACGACGTCTTTTACGAGAAAAGTTACGAAGAAAATAACGCATGAAGCTTCGGGAAAGTGGCCAGAGACTGTCAAGGTTTCGTGAGGTGTGATTTCCCCTATTTATTTTCTTTTTCTAAAGAGTTCATTCATGTATGTGGTTTCCTTTATCCTGTTCTAAGACCTGATTCTGAGTCATGTGTTTAAATTTTATTCCATTTGATCAAATGCTAAATTATCAAGCATGCCGTGCACAATTTTAAGCAACGCATAGCGCGAATGAACACGTGACGTCACTGTATAGGTTTTCATTCGCGACTGGATTACGGCACGATACATACACATTCTTGATTTTCTGTGGTAACTTAAACCATACCTCTACGTAAAAGAGTCAACAGGTCATGTAGTTACCTCCAACAAACGCTGCTATATGTTTCAAAATAATCTCCCCCCTCCTCGCTCTTCCGCATACGATATCAAATATCGTATCAAATGTACGAAGGATTTTTTATAGTCGCACAAACGAAGATTTGGTGGAGGTGCTATTGGCCTACATATGTACAGATGCACACGCGCACTAAACTCAAGGACCAGAAAGTCTCCATTGAACCGTTGTCAGCATAGAATTTGTATGTTGAATATCAGAAGTCGTCTGTAGGTAGATGTACATTGACGGTAAACGGTGTCTTCAAGCAGAGCGTGGAGAAGCCGGCGAAGATGGTCGTCTTCGGTGCGCTGGGGTTGCGTGAGTTGTTTATTTTGATATATTATACAGACTTCCCTTTGTCACATACTTGATCATATGCTGCTTTCTTGAGGTTGAATGAAACGCATGGAATAATACTGGTTTAATTTTTAAAACCTTTCAGGCATAAGATATTGAACACTTTGAAATTATAGCATTATAGTATAGGCCTTTTTATATGTTTTAAACGCTTGTGCTTAATACTTAAAATGCCACTCTGGTCAGAATACAAATTGCGTGGAAATATTACCATGATATGAAAGAAATCCTATGGAGTAAACCTAACACCATGTTTCAAAGGGGATTTGATGAATAACACTATTTAACCCATATAACTGAAGATTCCTTGAAAAAAAAAAATCTTCGGCTGTGTCAGTAAAATTTTCCTGATGTGACGTCATAAAATTCCGTGTATGACGTCGAATTAGGCAGATGTGACGTTGAGTAAGGCATTTATCCTGGGATGACGTCAAGAGCGTTTGAAAAGGCAGCGTCATATGTGTATACACGTCAGCGATTGATGACATCATGTGTTCGTTGCTGACGTCACCTCTGGCAAAGTAGAAGCGGCAGAAATATTTTGTTTCCGTATACTCTGACGAAACGTACAATATCGGTTTTAATTCGCTGCAATATTTTCACAATTTCTGAAAGCAATTCATATTATCCCAGTCTTTGTTAATTAACCTTGACACCTTGACACAAATGTAGCTGTTTAAAATATATATGTTGATTTTTATTAAACACGCTTATTTGAAGTTTAATCACACTTTAAACGCGTTGGGCGTTGGTTAGTTTACAATGTACACCGAAGCCTTCAAGTTTTCTACTTGGAGGTGTTAAGAGGCGCTCTACTCTGCAGTTTTCCTAACGTCAAATCGGTTAAATCGAAGAAACTGTTGTCGTCAGGTCAACGCTGATGCCAGTCGGGACAAACATGTAACGGTAAAAGTCCGACTTTTGGAGGGAGGGAATAATTTAGTTTTGCGTTCTCAGTAAGTTCTACGATGGCCTCATGTCCGGAAATTTCCGACCATCGACGAATACATGCATAAAATTGGGGGGGGGGGGGTAAACGGATACAAAATTTGCTTTACCAATGAAAATATTTGTTTTCATTATTTTTGCCATATTTTTTTTTCATTTTTCTTATAAGACTTATAATGTACCATACGTGTGTAGTATAACAACTACATGTACTAGAGGTGTATACCTGGTCGCTTTGCCTGTGACATTGCTTAATGCGTACATATCTACATGTACGTGTCTTCAATAGGCAGCGAATGACAACATTTTAGGTAGCGTTGTATATGTGTCACTTTGTCCGCCCAAGTGTTTCAAAAGCAGAGAGTTTCAGGTTTCAGCTGACGGTAAAATAAACACAAAGCATACAGCTTGAAGGAGCTTTTACAGAGAAGGGCGGCGCGAGCAGACGACCCAGATAAAGATTCAAGTTAAACCCGCCTAACAAACACTTATTTAGTCTAGAGTAAGCTTTTAAGAGGCTTTTGGATTGATTTATGCGTTTCTGATCTCGTACTATAGAGCGGCCACTTCGCTATATGTGCTTGTTTAACTTCCGTGATAAATTGTTAATGGTCTGTCATGTCAAAGCACAAAACGTTACCATCAGTTTTGTAGTGATAAGTACCGGCGAATGCGTTCTGCGCATTACTGGAACAAATCTTTATGAAATTACTATAAACATATGGCTGGCGGGCTATGCTTGGAACTTACAGAGACATTTTCCAGATGTCAAACGTCTCATACAATATTCCTTGTTTGACCCCGGTTTCAGGTATGCGAAGCTTTAATGCATGGTTTGCTTACTTTACATCTCGCCAGCGCGGTGCAATGACCCAGTTGCCTCTCATCAATGGGGTTGATGTGATCAAGATCAAATCCAGCTCATACTGGCTTCCTGTCCGGCCGTACGGGGAAAAGTCTGCCAGCAACCTGCGGATGGTCGTGGGTTTCTGCCGGGCTCTGCCCGGTTTCCTCTCAGCATGATGCTCACCGTGGTCGTATGAGTGACATATTCTTGAGTACGGCGTAGAACTCCAGTCAAATAAATCAATCTTAGAACGTTCAAATTATTCTATAGATTGAGATGTTCTCTGAACAGGAAAAATAATGCGTCATATTTTTTTTTTGGTAGAAATGAAAACTGTGTGTACATGTGTACCATATTATCCGTTACTTGTACCACGATTAACATATAAATGTAATATAAAATGGTAATTTCTTGATCTATACTTCTGAGCTAGTTGTGATTTGTTAAATCTCTTGACCATTATTTCTTAGCTATTTGTTCAATCTCTTGAGCTATACTTCAGAGCTAGTTGTGATTTGTTCAATCTCTTAACCTATACTTCTGGGCTAGTTGTGATTTGTTCAAACTCTTGACCAATGCTTCTGAGCTACTTGTGATTTGTTCAATCTCTCAACCTATACTTCTGAGCTATTTGTTGAATCTCTTCACCTATAATTCTGAGGTAGTTGTGATTTGTTCAATCTGTTGACCCATACTTTTGAACTAGTTGTGATTTCTCTAATTTCTGGACCCATACTTCTGAGCTATTTGTTGAATCTCATGACCTATAATTCTGAGCTAGTTGTGATTTCCCTAATCTCTTGACCTATACTTCTGAACTATTTGTTAAATCCCTTGATCTGTACGTCTGAGCCAGTTGTGATCTGTTGAATCTCTTGACCTGTACCTCTGAGTTAGTCGGGCCTGTTGAATGTCTTGATCTGTACCTCTGAGTTAGTTGTGACTTGTTGAATTTCGTGACCTATAATTCTGAGCTAGTTGTGATTTGTTGAATTTCTTGACCGATACTTCTGAGCTAGCTGTTGAATCTGTTGACCTATACCTTTGAGCAAGTTGTGATGGATTGAATCTCTTGGCCTGTACTTCTGAGGTGGTTGTGATTTGTTGAATCTCTTAACCTATACCCCCTTGAACTAGTTGTGATTCTTTGAACATGAATAGTTCATAGAAGCTTAGATCCACCACAGGCGATGACACCGTTACTTTTCTTTCCATTCCTTTCTCTGTGACGTCATTTTCTGTGACGTTGGATTGAATATTTGTAACCATTACGTGAGATATGCGGTTGACCAACTTGCAACATTGTTGATTATGATTGGCGCATGTACTGACTGACAGTTCGGAAGAGTTTATGTGAAGCATACAAGTGCGCATTTCGAGCCACACGGGGATAAAATTTGCTTATGAACTGAAGAGTGCTGGTGCACAGATTGGATAATACTGCCACATGGACATTTCAGGCTGTTGATACACTATGAATTTCCGCACTGTTATTTCAAACCTAGTTAGAATATATCAGAATTTTGTCTGCTTTGAACAGAAGTGAAAACTTTCTGCTAGGGCTGTTCCGCTCTCTAGGTTACCAAGATGACAAAATGGGATAAAATTTATATTTGACATAAGCCGGAGATATCGATGGGTGCCATTCAAATGGCACGTTTTACGGACCTTCGGTGTGCGACACCCTCATTCGTCACTGGCGAATCTGATCAATTAGAACATATCTTGATTTTATCATCTAGTTTGGACATCAGCGATTCGGATCCTGACAGTCCATCAATCGTTTGAAGCTTGCAATAACGGCCTGCGATAAGTGTTGAATCTAGACTTTCATAGTCTGACACGATCTGCGCTTGTACATACTGACCTAGCCTAATATACTGGCAAGTACTGAATTCACAAGTCAGACAGGAAAGTTCATTATTTCTGGGATACCTGGAATACCGACCGATTCCTCCAATCTATCGCCTGGATCTCCAAAAGCACGGATTCTTTTCGCATAACACTGACGTGCATATCAATGCGCAGTTTGTTTGTATGTCTGTGCGGAAGCTATCTTCAGTTCGTAGGTCCGCGTGGGAGCTATATTAAGTCCGGAAGTCCGTGCGAGAGCTATTTTAGTCTCATCTATACGAGTTCTCACGAGAATACGATTGGCCGGCCAGTGTAACGCGCAGGTTCAAAGCGAATCCAAGAGAATCCAAAGCGATGCCGAATCCAGTAGTAATGGAGGGGAGGGTGAATGCGGAATCCATTTGGCAATACGCAAGAAAAACACGGGAACAATGTCATTCTGCTGCTTCTCCAATGCTATATGGCTCGCAGGAAAATGCACTGGATGAGATAACTGAAGGCTCTGGTGAGCATTAAGTAAGCGAGTAATACGTCTTGCCGTTGTCCCCACACGTCTAATTTGACATTGCATTTAACGTAAACGAGACATGGAAGGTGGTTCATGCCCTGGCTATCCGTGTGTGTGGGGGGGGGGGGGCGTGAGAAGTGAAAAAAGAGATTTGTGGCCGTTTTAGAGTGTCAGCGCTTGCCCCCCCCCCCCCCCCATGCGTATATTGTACACAAGAGCGAAGGTAAATTATCAAGGAACACAGCTGTGTCAGTGTTATGCGAAAGGGATCTGTGGTTTGAGAGATCTAGGCGACAGAACTGCGAAAACAACCCAGCGAATTAGCTGTCGACACAGGTATTCTACAAACAATTCCGCTTTGGGTCTAACATTTGTACCTTATACCTGTCGGTATATTAAATAAGAATACAGATGCAGATAACGTGGGACAACATTTTTAAAAACTTTCCAGGCTGACTTCAATAAAATTGTAAATTTTGTTTAAATGAGTCCCTTGGAGTTAAAACTGTGCATAAACGCATGACAAGTGTTATGTTACATATATGACAAATTCGTGCACCCTGATTTCAAATTTTGGGGCCTTAAACAGTGTTTAATACTTAAGTTGTACAAAACTCTATTTGTGGATTCGTCCTCATCACATAATTAAAGAATTATTATTAAATTGAAGTAGAATGTACTCTATATTTCCATTCAAGGCCTTAAAGGTCAACTATGTAAAAATGGATTATGCCTCCATGGAGTCAGGTGTAGAGAGCGGCAGAAGTGTAAATGCAGTAATGAGGGAAGAAAAGAGGGAAGAAATGGCCAACGTACGTGGTGGTGTGTGGGTAAGTGCAATCACTATCAGACTGGTATATAATATATATAGAGAGAGAGAGAGACAGAGACAGAGACAGACAGAGATAGACAGAGAGGGGCAATCGACATATATGCATATGTATCAACAGCAATATTAAAGTGTTTAATGAAAAAGTTCCTATACGCATGTTAACCAAATGACGTCAGAGGATCAGTGTTCTGGAAGGGACGCAGACATTTTAGTGAAGTCAACGTGTAAGTAGATGCAAATAAAAAGGCAGATGAAGTGAAAACTTGCCAAATAGTTTAATGCTAGTTGCCAGTGATCACTTGTATATTTAAGTGTTGCAGTTTCCGGTAGGTTTTAGTTTGCTAATGTATAATATGCATCCCAATGTACAAGATTCGGATTAGGTTCTGGCGTCAAGCAATGGTACTTGTACACCCGGAATATAATCTATACTGTTAAATCATTTGTGTACCCTTTAACTTTTAACTGAAGAAAGGTGCTCCAGGGGTGGCCTGAAAGAAAACGTAACCTGCTTTTGATGACCACCGTAACTCTTCCGTAACCTATCAAATAAATAACTGGTGGCGATGACTTGCACCAAGAGGATATTTCCATCTCTTTATATATTGATGCCAAAGAAAAAATAATTTGCCTATTTATAGTTACATAAAGACCAGCCTTTTTAATTTCAATTATTTCCAGTTACACAATGACAAAATATAAATAATTTCGTTATTTATAGTAAAAAAAGCACAAACTGTCTTGTATTCAATGGTTAGAAAAAATTGTCCGTTTATTGTTCCTCACAGGAGCTGAGTGATAGATTTGCGTTTTATAGAAGCAAAATCAGATTTTTCATTTTATTTTCTTTGCATGACATAAATATAAGAAGAGTTTGAAATGTTTGTCTATGCATGGGATCCGTGGTACTCTTCACTGGTAAAAGTGACGTAATATCGTTTTACATTAGGCAGCGTGGGAAAATAAGTTGTTAAAAGAGTCATTCCTGGTACTAACATAACTTGACACCGGCCACAAGTGGATAGGCCAAGTCAAGGGGTAAGGGGTTGGCCTATAGAGTGTCATAATGCCTCGGCCGAGGTGTTTTATTTGGTGTCCAGCTGGTTTTCCTGTGAGACTGAGCCCCAGGCATGTCGACAATGTGACTACATGTTGATATATTCCTAATATGACAGTGACGTAAAGCGCACGTAACCAAACAAACCGACAGGTCTTCACAGACACTTTAAAAGAACAGACCATATTTTTAGAAAGGACGCATCATTTGAAAGATAATTTCGTGCTGATTCCAAATATGGTCTTCATTATTTTTTGGCATTTTTTTTACAGCGATTAAATCGTAAACAAAAACTGAGGTGCTACGCTGGACTTTATGGCCCATACTGAAGCACAGTGACGTCACAGATTCATTTTTCTGCCGCTAGACATATATATATATATATTCTCGTAGAACGTAGACATGTAGCAATTAAAGGATATTTTGCAGGTAAAAGGAATCTGTGACATCATTGTCCTTCGATGTCCAAAAAGTCCATCGTAGCACCTCCGTTTTTATTTCCATTTTAATCACTGTAAAAAAAATGTCGAAAAACAATGAATGCTATATTTGGAATCAGCACAAAGCCTTTCAGGTGATGCGTACTTTCTAGAAATGTGGTCTGTTCTTTTAAGATGTTTATTTTTCTGTTACATGGGCCTTGCTTGGCTTGATTTGGAAAAAAGAAATGAAGAAATGATCGCCTTTCCTATGCGTTCTCGTTGAACATATGTATACCCCTTTTTTCGCTTCAAGCGACAACGGTGTCCTACATGAATTACAAGTATAGAGTAAAATTATAGCAGTATATGATAATTTATGACAAGATCTTTGCGACTGTATACGGTCGAAACATTGTGCGATGTCACCGAAATACAGTTATTCCTCACTATACTATACTGGGCCTTTTCGCTGTATACGGCGAGAAAATTATGTGAACTGACCAAGAAAATATTCAGTAAAACAGAGCGATTATTATTTATGTTGCTTTCTCGTTTCCAGCTGAGAACACGACACCAAGTATATCAACAACGGTCGCTGCTGTAACAACAACTACCAGATCGACAGAAAGTAAGCGAATACAGTAATCAAGAATACAGATATCGCGAAACTATATGCCTAATCTGGCCATTATTTCAACCATTATTCTTTCTTTCCTATTAAATGTTGTATTTGTTGGAAAAATAGACAGGCATGGACACACCAAATATAATTTATGCGGCAGAGATATCTATCGGGAAGCTGTTTGGAAGCGACATCGTTAAATTCACATCGTTATATATAACTCCCTAACATATATTTTTGTTTGGTGAACGAAGAGAGACTCACCCGTTCGAAGAAGTGTGGTTTTACAGAGCGTAATATGGTTGTGCGTTATTTATATGACAACCTGTGTATTCAGTTAGTTTGAACACCTATAGCTTAGTCCACAGTTACGGCAATTTTGACACGGGATGCCCGTAATTATTCCCTCAATATGACTGGTTACATTTTTGTAATTGACGTGACGGACAAAATATTCATCAAACAGAGCATTTACTGTATTTATTACTTTCCTGGTTACATCCAAGAATACCACACCTATTGTCTATATCGTCTATTGTCAGTATGTCGGCGACGGCAACAGGTGGACCCATAGACTTCATGAATTCATGACAGCATAAATGCAGATGAAGAGAAAATGCCTGTAAACTCACTTCAGTACAGAAAGCGTTAGTCTGTCTTCATAGTATTTGTTGTGCATGGCGATTATAAACATGTATGCGCACAAAACATAAAATGTGCAGGTGGGATAACTACTTAAGAAAGGTGTTAAGAAGTGAAATTATTATATTTTAGTTGATATTTCTCCAATTTAAGATATATTATCTTTTGGCAAGAAAACTTTAAGGGTCATGCACCCTCAAAAAAAGTCGTCCGTTAATCTGATCTAACGGATTATGCGTTCCTGATAATTTCGTACTGATTCCAAATATGGTCTTTATTATTTTTGGCATTTTTTTTACAGCGATTAAATCGTAAACAAAGACTGAGGTGCTACGCTGGACTTTATGGCCCATACTGAAGCACAGTGACGTCACAGATTCATTTTTCTGCCGCTAGACATATATATATATATATTCTCGTAGAACGTAGACATGTAGCAATTAAAGGATATTTTGCAGGTAAAAGGAATCTGTCACATCATTGTCCTTCGATGTCCAAAAAGTCCATCGTAGCACCTCCGTTTTTATTTCCATTTTAATCACTGTAAAAAAAACGTCGAAAAACAATGAATGCTATATTTGGAATGAGCACAAAGCCTTTCAGGTGATGCGTACTTTCTAGAAATGTGGTCTGTTCTTTTAAGATGTTTATTTTTCTGTTACATGGGCCTTGCTTGATTTGATTTGGAAAAAAGAAATGAAGAAATGATCGCCTTTCCTATGCGTTCTCGTTTAACATATGTATACCCCTTTTTTCGCTTCAAGCGACAACGGTGTCGTACATGAATTATTCAAGACAAGTATAGAGTAAAATTATAGCAGTATATGATAATTTATGACAAGATCTTTGCGACTGCATACGGTCGAAACATTGTGCGATGTCACCGAAATACAGTTATTCCTCACTATACTATACTGGGCCTTTTCGCTGTATACGGCGAGAAAATTATGTGAACTGACCAAGAAAATATTCAGTAAAACAGAGCGATTATTATTTATGTTGCTTTCTCGTTTCCAGCTGAGAACACGACACCAAGTGTATCAACAACGGTCGCTGCTGTAACAACAACTACCAGATCGACAGAAAGTAAGCGAATACAGTAATCAAGAATACAGATATCGCGAAACTATATGCCTAATCTGGCCATTATTTCAACCATTATTCTTTCTTTCCTATTAAATGTTGTATTTGTTGGGAAAATACACAGGCATGGACACACCAAATATAATTTATGCGGCAGAGATATCTATCGGGAAGCTGTTTGGAAGCGACATCGTTATATTCACGTTGAAAACTCCCTAACATATATTTTTGTTTGGTGAACGAAGAGAGACTCACCCGTTCGAAGAAGTGTGGTTTTACAGAGCGTAATGTGGTTGCTTGTTGTCTATATGACAACCTGTGTATTCAGTTAGTTTGAACACCTATAGTTTAGTCAACAGTTACGGCAATTTTGACACGGGATGCCCGTAATTATTCCCTCAATATGACCGGTTACATTTTTGTGACTGACGTGACGGACAAAATATTCATCAAACAGAGCATTTACTGTATTTATTACTTTCCTGGTTACAGGCAAGAATACCACACCTATTGTCTATATCATCTATTGTCAGTATATATATATATATATATATATATATATATATATATATATATATGTAGATATATATATTCTCGTTGAACGTAGACATGTAGCAATTAAAGGATATTTTGCAGGTAAAAGGAATCTGTCACATCATTGTCCTTCGATATAATCCAAAAAATCAATCGTAGCACCTCAGTTTTTATTTCCATTTTACTCTCTGTAAGAAATGCCAAAAAACAATGAAGGCCATGTTTGGAATCAGCACAAAACTACCTTTCAGGTGATGCGTACTTTCTAGAAATGTGGTCTGTTCTTTTAAGATGTATTTTTTTTGTTACATGGGCCTTGCTTGATTTGATTTGGAAATAAGAAATGAAGAAATGATCGCCTTTACTATGTGTTCTCGTTTAACATATGTATACCCCTTTTTTCGCTTCAAGCGACAACGGTGTCGTACATGAATTACAAGTATAGAGTAAAATTATAGCAGTATATGATAATTTATGACAAAATCTTTGCGACTGTATACGGTCGAAACATTGTGCGATGTCACCGAAATACAGTTATTCCTCACTATACTATACTGGGCCTTTTCGCTGTATACGGCGAGAAAATTATGTGAACTGACCAAGAAAATATTCAGTGAAACAGAGCGATTATTATTTATGCTGCTTTCTCGTTTCCAGCTGAGAACACGACACCAAGTATATCAACAACGGTCGCTGCTGTAACAACAACTACCAGATCGACAGAAAGTAAGCGAATACAGTAATCAAGAATACAGATATCGCGAAACTAAATGCCTAATCTGGCCATTATTTCAACCATTATTCTTTCTTTCCTATTAAATGTTGTATTTGTTGGAAAAATGCACAGGCATGGACACACCAAATATAATTTATGCGGCAGAGATATCTATCGGGAAGCTGTTTGGAAGCGACATCGTTAAATTCACATCGTTATATATAACTCCCTAACATATATTTTTGTTTGGTGAACGAAGAGAGACTCACCCGTTCGAAGAAGTGTGGTTTTACAGAGCGTAATATGGTTGTGCGTTATTTATATGACAACCTGTGTATTCAGTTAGTTTGAACACCTATAGCTTAGTGAACAGTTACGGCAATTTTGACACGGGATGTCCGTAATTATTCCCTCAATATGACTGGTCACATTTTTGTAATTGACGTGACGGACAAAATATTCATCAAACAGAGCATTTACTGTATTTATTACTTTCCTGGTTACAGCCAAGAATACCACACCTATTGTCTATATCATCTATTGTTAGTATGTCGACAACGGCAACAGGTGGACCCATAGACTTCATGAATTCATGACAGCATAAATGCAGATGAAGGGAAAATGCCTGTAAACTCACTTCAGTACAGAAAGCGTTAGTCTGTCTCCATAGTATTTGTTGTGCATGGCGATTATAAACATGTATGCGCACAAAACATAAAATGTGCAGGTGGGATAACTACTTAAGAAAGGTGTTAAGAAGTGAAATTATTATATTTTAGTTGATGTTTCTCCAATTTAAGATATATTATCTTTTGGCAAGAAAACTTTAAGGGTCATGCACCCTCAAAAAAAGTCGTCCGTTAATCTGATCTAACGGATTATGCGTTCCTGATAATTTCGTACTGATTCCAAATATGGTCTTCATTATTTTTTGGCATTTATTTTTACAGCGATTAAATCGTAAACAAAGACTGAGGTGCTACGCTGGACTTTATGGCCCATACTGAAGCACAGTGACGTCACAGATTCATATTTCTGCCGCTAGACATATTTTAACTTTTGTTTCCACATAAAATACAGATACAAGTGCTTTCTATATATATATATATATATATATATATATATATATATATATATATATTCTCGTAGAACGTAGACATGTAGCAATTAAAGGATATTTTGCAGGTAAAAGGAATCTGTGACATCATTGTCCTTCGATGTCCAAAAAGTCCATCGTAGCACCTCAGTTTTTATTTCCACTTTATTCACTGTAAAAAAATATCGAAAAACAATGAATGCTATATTTGGATTCAGCACAAAGCCTTTCAGGTGATGCGTACTTTCTAGAAATGTGGTCTGTTCTTTTAAGATGTTTATTTCTTTGTTACATGGGCCTTGCTTGATTTGATTTGGAAAAAAGAAATGAAGAAATGATCGCCTTTCCTATGCGTTCTCGTTGAACATATGTATACCCCTTTTTTCGCTTCAAGCGACAACGGTGTCCTACATGAATTACAAGTGTAGAGTAAAATTATAGCAGTATATGATAATTTATGACAAGATCTTTGCGACTGTATACGGTCGAAACATTGTGCGATGTCACCGAAATACAGTTATTCCTCACTATACTATACTGGGCCTTTTCGCTGTATACGGCGAGAAAATTATGTGAACTGACCAAGAAAATATTCAGTGAAACAGAGCGATTATTATTTATGTTGCTTTCTCGTTTCCAGCTGAGAACACGACACCAAGTGTATCAACAACGGTCGCTGTTGTAACAACAACTACCAGATCGACAGAAAGTAAGCGAATACAGTAATCAAGAATACAGATATCGCGAAACTAAATGCCTAATCTGGCCATTATTTCAACCATTATTCTTTCTTTCCTATTAAATGTTGTATTTGTTGGAAAAATAGACAGGCATGGACACACCAAATATAATTTATGCGGCAGAGATATCTATCGGGAAGCTGTTTGGAAGCGACATCGTTAAATTCACATCGTTATATATAACTCCCTAACATATATTTTTGTTTGGTGAACGAAGAGAGACTCACCCGTTCGAAGAAGTGTGGTTTTACAGAGCGTAATATGGTTGTGCGTTATCTATGTGACAACCTGTGTATTCAGTTAGTTTGAACACCTATAGCTTAGTGAACAGTTACGGCAATTTTGACACGGGATGCCCGTAATTATTCCCTCAATATGACTGGTCACATTTTTGTAATTGACGTGACGGACAAAATATTCATCAAACAGAGCATTTACTGTATTTATTACTTTCCTGGTTACAGCCAAGAATACCACACCTATTGTCTATATCGTCTATTGTCAGTATGTCGGCGACGGCAACAGGTGGACCCATAGACTTCATGAATTCATGACAGCATAAATGCAGATGAAGGGAAAATGCCTGTAAACTCACTTCAGTAGAGAAAGCGTTAGTCTGTTTTCATAGTATTTATTGTGCATGGCGATTATAAACATGTATGCGCACAAAACATAAAATGTGCAGGTGGGATAACTATTTAAGAAAGGTGTTATGAAGTGAAATTATTATATTTTAGTTGATATTTCTCCAATTTAAGATATTATACAAGATATTATCTTTTGGCAAGAAAACTTTAAGGGTCATGCACCCTCAAAAAAAGTCGTCCGTTAATCTGATCTAACGGATTATCCGTTCCTGGTAACGAATTTCAATTTCAATTTAATTTTAATCCGTTAAATCCACAGATTTTTTCAAGGTGGCTTATCTCTGATTTCACACATATATTGTGTCGAGAGCTTTTACAAAGGCTTTGCCACTGACTGAGCGACCGAGACCGATGTCACGGCTCACACGATGAGGACACCACAGGCTAGGACCGGGGAACTAACAACGCAAAGCAAAAAACACTTGCTTTAAATCGACTGCTAGATAGTAACTTTAGATTCGATTTGCAACGGTTTGACTCCGTAGGCATACAGAAAGAAAATAAGACGTGAGACTATATTGCTTGCCTGTTTTGCGAATGCACTTGCCTATTCAAGGCAGATGGACCAACCAGCCTAGAATTTTCTCGGAATTGTGATACACAGGTATATTGCCAGCCTAATGTTTGCACGTACTTATTTTATTTTTTTGATAACTACTTAACACTCGTGTTTTTCATAATCATATCATTTCATGTGTGTCAAAGGCGTTTATTTGAAATCTTCAGTTCGTTACAGATTTTGACGTATGGCATTTTGAAACAATTTCGCGCGGAGCTAGAAAAATACGCAGAGAAATCCATGTGAAACCATGTCACAGGGTTGCACTGAGGGAAGAGTTTGAGTCACATGACTCAAAGCCTGAGAGTACAATTGAGCTAATTCAGTCCAAACCTGTGAGGCACCTAACCATATCAGGGGAGTCATGAAAGGCTATATTGTTGTCAGGTTATATTGTTGACTCACTGGTATAGTCGGAAAACTCACAAAAGTCACTCGACCAGAGCACCTAGTCCAAGTACTCACTGTACTAGTCGAAAGACTCGCATGCATGGTCAAAAAACTCATTTACTTGGACCAAGGACTCATTACATTGATCAGTGGACTCTCTCCTCTAATTGGAGCTCATTCGTGTACACGACTCACAAGGACGATTACGAGAACTCTTGCGATGAGCCACTTGTCTCAGAAAATCAGAAAAGTGACCCATTAATTGTTCTCAGTGTTGAATACTCGATCACTCCATGTATAAGAGCAACGTTTTGCGGGCAGTAAGAAATCACCGCAATTGTCATGAAAATTTGAAACTTGATAATATTCCTTTTTTATCATTTTTTAAATGTTTGGTTTACATTTCATTGTTCATAAATTGTTTTCAGGTACAAATTCCGCAGCAGTTATTACAGGCTTGGCTGTTGGTTTAGGACTGACGATGTTACTGGCTATTGTCCTCTTGGTTGTTGTTGTGCGGTAAATATGAATTCGCTTTACCTGGGCTGTATGTCACAAGGCTCCCAAACTGTGCAATCATATTGCTGTTAAAATAATCCCTGCATGTAGTTAGTGTATACCTTTGGATGTGATCTGTCATTTGTTGTGTTCCTCTAGTGCCGTTGGTCATTATACTGAAGTCAAATGCAAAGAGTTCAGTACCTTCAAATGAGACCGCGTTAAGTTCATTGTACTTAAATTGTCGACTAAAATTGGGCCATTTGTTATAAAGAAACAAACGTGCAAATTGGCCATAGTTTGCCACATGACGCAAGACTTTTATGTTTCCTTGCTCTCAATGCTCTCCTGTAAGTGAATGGCCCAAGTTCAAAGATGAAGTGCGGGGAAATATTACCGAGCTAGCATTTCTCTGATCAACGGACCAACACATGGACCGACAGACCGACAGACCGACAGACCGACCGAATAACGGGCCTACCAACCGACGGACGGTTGGACGGACGGACGGACGGATCAATACCACGACAGATCGAGCGATTGACCGACAGATTAAAAATCGAAGAGAACCAAAAATATCAAACAACAGTCCAACCGATCGGCAGTTCGATGGACTGACCGACTGAGCCACAGAAAAAAACGACTTCTTGTGGCTCTAAAAACAAATGGCGCCATTAGGGGGAAACATTGATTGTGAGCTGAGTGACCAAAAAGATGCATGTGCTGAGAGGCAAACTAGACGAAACATTTCCAAACTGAGAGAGAAAAATAATTATTTTTTATAAAATTTCAAACCAAAATAACAAATGTGGAAAACTATACACAATGTAATAAAAATCATTACTACAACGCAGATCAAACTTTTCCTCCTTCGTAGAACGACGTAGCATTTATTAATTTTGTAATATATTGCCCGTTTCTTTCTCTTTTCTTGAATTTACAACGATTCAGAAGTAGTACCTGTGTACCCTGGTTAGAAATTTAAACTTGAGTTTTTTTTCTTTAGGAGCAGACGCAAAAGAAGGAGAGGCGATAACACAGGTAATAGATTAAAAAGATCGCCTATGGAACCAGAAATTACAAAAAACATTGCGTACAGTGACGTTAATATGCGGGGTTTGAAAGGCAGGGACAACATGGCTGGTCCAACTGTTATCGGCACGAGAGCCTACGAAGAACTGGATTTGGAAACTCATTCCCATTTAAGTAATCATGTCTACGGTGGCTTCAGCGTAGTCGCGGTACACAACGAAGGGGACCTGGACGAAACGAAACAGACCAACAATCTGAACTCGTGTGACACCATGCCATACAAAAAATCAAAAGAAGAAATCGCCACTCACGATCTGTGTGATCTGAAAACCACCAATGAGAATGAGAGCCGTATTCAGCCCGCGCTGACCGGAAAGGAAAATGCCAAGGCCTTTCAGCAAAAGGTAGATTCACCAAAACAGCACGATTACCAGATTCTGTATGATCGGAAACACACCAATGAGGGAGGAGGCAGTATTCAGCCCGGGATGTCCGGAAGCAAATATGCTAAAGTCTTTCAACATAAAATGGATTCAGCAGAACAACAAGAGTACCAATGTCTAAAACCCAGCAATGAGAATGGAAGCAGTATTCCGCTCAATATGACTGGAAGCGAAAATTCTAAAGTGTCTGAGCAAAAAGTGGATTCAGCAGAACAGCGCGAATACCACATTCTCTGTGATATGAAAGCAACCAGTGAGGATGAAAATACTGTTCAGCCCGATCTGGCCGGAAGCGAAAGTCTCAAAGTGTACGAGCAAGCAAGGGATTCAGCAGAACAGCACGAATACCACATTCTTTGTGATCTAAAAACAGCAAATGAGAACAACAGCAGTATTCAGCCCAATCTTACCGAAAGCAAAAGCCCCAAAATGTCTGAGCAAAGAGTGGATTCAGCAGAACAGCACGAATACCACATTCTTTGTGATGTGAAAGCAACCAATGAGGATGAAAACAGTATTCTGACCGGAAGCGAAAATATCAAAATGTGTGAGCGAGGATTGAATTCAACAGAAAAGCACGACTATCACATTTTGTTTGACTTGAAAGCCACCAATGAAAATGAAAGCAGTATTCAGTCCGAAAATCCCCAGTCCTTTCAGCAAAAAGTGGATTCAGCAGTTACACACAACACTGATAATCATCCACAACCAGGTGTCGCTCATGAAAATCGACTTAGGCGAGAGGACTGCCAATATGACGAACTCAAACTGCCGAAAGTGTAAAGGAGAGTAAACCCGTTTTAGTGTCCTCTGGTATATTTTAGTCACAGCCAGTTTTACTTCTACATGTTGATGTAAGCGTTCAATAGTGAACTGGACACCTGGAGAGACAATTTGTGAACTTCATATAGAATTTGCAACGTATTTATGCTAGTGGATTCGCCATTGATTACTCTTGACGATAGACTACGGTGTCGATCCAGTGAGGATCTGGTTGCCTATCGTTTATAGAGCACAATTCACTATGCCCTCTTCAGTTTTTCTCCTTCAATTCTTTGTTCTGCTGAATTCTTTTTCTCCTTCAGTTCTTTGTTCTGCTGAATTCTTTTTCTCCTATCCCATTCACGTGGTAGAAACTTGTTGTTGTCAATAATCCAATAGGAATCTCGTAAAACTCCTTCCCGCATTTAACAAAGGGATCGGAAGCCGTGTGCTCCTTTGTTCTTTCTTGGTTTTTAACAAAGGAAATTTATGGGAAATTATATTTTTTACACTGGAAATTATTTTTTCACATGGAAAATGTAAATAATTTTCACCGCGGTGCAAATACTTTTTCAAGTGAAAAAACGATTTCTTCTGCAAAAATACAATATCCTCTTTAAAAAATGATTTCCTATGTAAAAAAAATGATTGTCTCGTAATATTGATTTCCTCTGTGAAAAACTTAGCTACTATCCTGAAAAAGAATTTTCTTCACTGAAAAGTAATTTTCTTTGTAAAGCGATTAACTAACTTTACTGATAAACAGCTTGATAAGCCGCCTAGCTAGCAAGTATATGTGGAAATTGCCAAAAAATTCAAATGAAATTGCATGGCACTAATAGTTTTAATGTTGATTTGTGTCAGTTACATACATTACTACATATACAATAGTAGTAGAAAGTTTGCTTTTATTCACAATTTTAGATGTCTACATTGGAAGAAAACAGGTTATAGCGTTGAAGAAGATTGAAAAATCCCAATGAAAATATGGGAGTAGCTATTTCTTCTGCTATTAATTGTGTCTCTTCAGTTATGGTAAATCCAATGACAGTGCTTTGTACAGGACAGTCTCAAAAGTGGAATCCAAATAAAATTCGTGCGCATTAATTTAGAATTTTTTATTAAAAATCCTTATGGTTAAATAACTATAAGATTCACGAACCGTTCAGGATATAGAAGTTAGCATTGTTAGTCCCGCTTTGTTTGATACTCCGCGCAAAAGGCTATAGCTTAGGTATTTTAACTGATTTATTTGATTGTTATTTCCTCAACAATATATCCAACAATCTTAGGTGGTGGAGCTTATATGTTAGTTACTATTCATAAACGCTTCCTTGTAAACGCAATGAAAATACATGAATTAAAAAGACGTGGTTATTAGAAAGATGTGACATGCTTACATGGAGAAATAATGAAGTGGATATTTTCAATAAACTTCAATAAACACACCATTACTATCATAGACGCATCTCTTTGATTGGTAAGCATGGTAACGGTTAGTCATATGAGTGGAGGCAACTGTGACACTTTGCTACACTGATACATAGCGAGGCATCTACATACAGAGTTGCGCCGGGTCTATTAGCTCGATATTAAGACTATAGCACAGACATTAAAACCGGAGCAGCGACGGGACAGTGTGATAGTTGGGGTATGATCACACGTTACCGGCCTCTTGTCAGTTTACCTCAATTAGGGCTTTAGTTCTAACTGCTTATGTGAGTGTTTAAGGTAAAAAATTACAGTGATGCTAAATGCAATGTATTAGACATCACTGGTCCAGAATTTCTCAAAGTGCTGTGCTGTCATCACATTGAGCACGTGTATACACACTAACATGAAAACAATGCAAAGGGACCAGGCCCCAGTTTCATGAAGCACACTTAATTAATTATTCGCTTAACTTCCATAGTAAGTGCACTTAGCTAAGGACCACTTAGCACTAAGTATGTTTCATGAAAGCGAGCCCAGGGTTCTGACTCTTAGGCTGTGTGGTAGAGAAATAGTTGTGAAGACCGTTTAATCCGCGAGGAAAAGTCATCTCTAGGACCCAAGGTTCGCCGATTCAGTCCCGACCTTGGGCGAGGTGTATTTATGTGTTGGCCGGATCTCACCGTCTTTGACATCAAGCGGTCGTTAATACTCATGTGGCCGTTTGAGCAAGCTACCGTTTGTTGACGACGGTGATTTATTTGATTTGATTTACTGTTTTGGTGTTTTACGCCGTACTCAAGAATATCTTTTTTATACGACGGCGGCCCGCATTATGGCGGGAGGAAACCGGGCAGAGCCCGGGGGAAACCCACGACCATCCTCAGGTTGCTGGCAGACCTTCCCACGTACGGCTGGGGAGGAAGCCAGCATAAACTGGACAGCAACCGCATTGCTGGGAGGCTTCTGGATCATTACACTGCGCTAGCGCGCTAACCGACTGAGCCACGGAGGCCCCCGACGACGGTAAAGACCACTCACCCCAGCAGCTGTATGTTGCGCATATGTATGTACGTGAGAGAGTTTGTATGCGTGGTGCCAAAGGTCAGAGGTTTTATCCGAGCACTCTGGTGTCTACCACCGTGAAAAGTTTACGAGTGACATTCAGATACACAGTTCGCATGTGGTCCATGTGAATCCATGTGGGCTTGGTGTCGAGCTGCCGTCATATGGAAGACAGCTACTAACATTATGAAGATCAGCTTATTTTGACTTTCCGTACAAAGATGGCTAACAGGCAAAAGACTGATAAAAGACAAAACAAGATCGTTCATGCAACTTTAACTTTAATAGGGTTTACTAAGTCTTTGTGTGAGATATTATAAGCAACAAAACAAAAAAAATCCCACTGTGTGCAAATGTACACCTGCACAGTGCATGTGTATCAGCGGTACACATCTTGTGTATCACTGATACACACACCATTATGGATGTATTACACAAGTTATTGAAATTGTTTGTTGCTGTTACCAATACAAGGAATATCACAGCGCTTTTTTTTTAAAATAAAATACCAGCAGTGATTATTTTTGTTTGCTGATCTGATTGGTGCTTTACGCCTTCCTCAAGCACAGTGTATATATCACTTATATGATTAACATGAATTGATTAGATTAGATTAAAACCCCGTAGATCCCGCAGGAAACCCACGACCACCCGCAAGTTGGTGGCAGACCTTTCTATGCACGGCCGGACTTAAACTAACAGGATCACTGGGTCAAGAAAACGGCTTTTGTAGGTTGGCAATTAAAATTATTCCGAAAAACAAACCGGGTTTTGTAGAATATGTGGTCAAACTTCCCCTTCCGGCATGTTCAGTCCGATATCATTTGTCGCCATTGACATGTACGTCTAAATTTGATGACTTGTTTTACATTTGGACTTTTCAGACTTTACAAACTGCAACAAAAAAAAACCTGATTATGCAGGGGCTCAACTACAGAACATGTATCATGTTTGTACTCTCGTCGCAAAAATCGGGATGCAGTACACTTAAAATTTGGTCACTGTGGTACTCCACGATGTTTCCGTGGAAAAAGCAATTAATTTTTTGATACGTGGTTGAATGCCGTACCGAGGAATATGTATGTATATATGCTTGGGTTTAACGTCGTACTCAGCAATTTTTCAGTCATATTACTTACATTCCTTAGAATATATATATAATATGTCTTCTTGTGGCAGGGCGAGTCCATGCCGCCAAAGTGCTGTCGCCACTGGAGCATCAAGCCGAAGACACTAGACATGACACCCCACCCAGTCACATGTACTGACAGCGGGCCCACCAATACTGTTTCCCTGCTCTAACCTCTCAGTGCTGAGCAGTAACAACTACCGTTTTTAAACCCTGAGGTATGACCCGGACCAAGGATGAATCTCGGATCTCCCGACCTCGAGTCGGACGCT
This sequence comes from Acanthopleura granulata, assembly GCA_016165875.1. NCBI lineage: Eukaryota > Metazoa > Mollusca > Polyplacophora > Chitonida > Chitonidae > Acanthopleura > Acanthopleura granulata. The sequence continues at coordinate 2,929,737 of JABBOT010000082.1, forward strand.
GTAACCGCTAAATCACCCAGGCGGTCTACTGAGAAATAGCCTTAACCGGTAATTACGCCACCGCCTATTTACACCAGGGTATTCTGGGAATTTGAAGACACCATTTTTGTTTGCTATAACTGGTTAGTTTGTTATAACTGGTTAGTTTGTTATAATTGGCTAGTTTCAGGAACTGGTAGGTAATACATTTCATGTGTTAGCCTATAACTGTTGTTTACCGGATTGTGAACTTGCCGACTATTCCAACGATTCCATTCATGACATGGCAGTGAGGGAAGAATTTACCAGTTTTTTTTCAACATTCGATGAAATAATTCAGTTCTAATATCCAGTTTACAGGAGGTCATATTTATGGGTGAAGGAAAAAGGAGTCTCCGGAGTGGCCGGAGTGGTCGGAGTGGCCTGAGTGGCCTGTGTGGCTAAAGTGTCCGGAGTGGCTGGAGTGGCTGGAGTGGCCGGAGTGGCCGGAGTGGCCGGAGTGGCTGGAGTGGCTGGAGTGTCCGGAGTGCTCAGTGGCCGGAGTGAACCACCGATACTCGCCTGACAGCGGACAAACTTCAGGATTGATTTATTTGTTTGAGTGATGGTTTTCGCCGTGCTGAAAAATATTTTAAAACGTCGACCAGCATTATGATAAGGGGAAACTGTGCAAAGCCCAGGGGAAACCCACGACCATCCTCAGGTTTGCTGGCAGAGGAAACCAGCATGAGCTGGACTTGAAATCACAGCGACCTCAATGACGAAAGATCAGTTGGCTGCTTTAAAAAAGATCGATTTCGGTGCTTAGGTCAAAAGAATCCGCTACCTCTGGTAGTGCAAACAAGACACCTTTTTGTTCGCCTGTTTGTAGGCAATGATTCGGGAGTTACTGAATCCAGCGACACATGCAGTGAAGTGACCACACATAAGCCTTCTGGGGCGTGACTCTTATGATACGTCCCCCAGGTAGTGGGTATTTTCAACCACAGGGTATTTCATTTGGGTATCATATACCAAGGGTATGAACAAAGTTTTAAATTTAGCCTTCGATTTTCTAAAGAAAGCCAGACTGTCTTTTTTCCTATGTTTGTCCTACAGTCTTTGTTGTTTTCGATCATTAGATCGAGATAAAATATTTCACTTCCACTCCTCAGATTTAGGAGTGGAGGAAAAACACCGAAAACCCCATAAGCCTCGTGATACAATGCCACGGGGGATTCGAACCCGAGACCATTGGTGTAACCATACTTCGCGAAGTGTTCATTTAGCAGCAGATCTCTTAGTTCTGCATTAAGTGCAGAGATACCCTCTAGAAACAATTGGCACACACAGCTGCAACAAAAGTGAACATCTACACTTCTGTGTACTTGAGGTACACAGCAGAGTTTTACCATCAATGCAGACGTTTCCTTCAAGCAGAGCTAGGATGTGTCTTATACAGACTCGATTTTAGAGAGTAAATCATGCAGTCTATGGGGAACTTGTTGTCGGACCATTCTATATCCAGGCAGGCAAGCGAATGGTAGCTTTTTGGATTCGAATTGTAAAAAGAAAAGACAGTAAGACATTATATTTGATGTATCAGTTCATGTATTCGCCGTGGGTGTCAATTTACACGAATATCATTGGTTGAAAATGTACTGGTGTAGATTTGGTTTTGGTTACGTATGGGTACAGCAACATGTGAACAAGGGTGTCAGCTTTATGAAAACATTTGTAAACAGACTTAAAGATCAAATCCTGCAGGCTTGGCAGACATCTACAGATATCTCCAACTCATACAAAGGCATAATTTACAAAATGCTTACTTTACACATGAACCATATTTGTCTGTGTTAAATCCAAAGGCTTGTAAAGCTCTTGCTAAATTTCGGACAGCCATACAGACTTCCTTTAGAGACAGGCCGTTGACAAAATGAAAACAGAAATGATCCTTTATGCACAAAATGTGACACTGCCAGTGTTTCTTCCGTTGGGTACCAGTTTTTAGTGGAAAGCTCAAAGTTTAAAGAGTTAAGATTACCTTATACATACACACACACACACACACACACACACACATATATATATATATATCACGGAAAGATCGTGGAGTGCTGCAGTGACCTAATTCTAAGCGTATACTTGCATCCCGTCACTAATTAGATAAGATTTTAGGCAATGAGATTTTAATGGTGAGATTATAAACGAGTAGTTGGTGTCTTCCACATGATGTTCCAGTGGCGGCAGACCGCCTCGGTGGTCTGGAGGTTAGAGTGTCCGCCTCGAGGCCGGAGATCCACTCTCAAGCCTGCGTCGAGTCATACCAAAGACTTTAATGGTAAATGGTACTTGCTGATGCCTCGCTTTGCGCTCAGCATTGAGACGTTAGAGCAAGGAAGCAGGACTGGTCGGCCGGGTGTCAGTATAATGTGACTGGGTGGGGTGTCATGTCTGATATCTTCGGCATGATGTTCCAGTGGCGGCAGCAGTTTGCCGACGTGGACTCCCTGCCACAACAAGACATAGTATATGTATATACATTTTAAGGATTCCTCGTCGTCATATGACTGGAAAATTATTAAGTACGATGTCAAACCCAACCAACCATACATACATATATACGTACATGTACATACGTGCATGTTTTTTTTCTGTAATTTCTCTACCCTCTTATTCAGCAGAAGATAATAAGAACCTGCGGAATATCTCTGCATTTTAATATGGAATACAAGTTTAATTCGACTGGTTGGATAAAGTAACTATTTATTCTCACGCACATTTCTTTGAGAAAGAGTTTAAATGTTCTAGTTAAAAATGAACCTCAGCTCAGCTGTTCCGATCTGCGTTTCGTTACTTTCCAATCTTGTAACTTTCCTTAAAGAGACAAATCAGTATAACAGAAGAGCATGTGCATTTGTTATATACATGCATGTACTTAAAAAAGTGTACAGTTCCCGGTATCTACCTGATGAAATATATGTCACCAATGCGCTCACCGTGGCTTCAAAGTCCAGTTCCTGCTGGCTTCCGCTCTGGTCGTACGTGGAAAAGCCTGACAGCAGCCTGGGCATGGCCCTGATATTTCACTTTTACACCGGCGGCAAGTATTATGGAGTTAGGAAAGTGCACAGAGCCCGGAGGAAACCCACTGGCAGACATTCCCACATACAGCCGGAAAGGAAGCCAGCATGAGCTGGGCTAGAACTAATAGCGACCGCATTGGTGTAAGGCTGCTGGTTCATACATTACACTGGGCCTCCGTGGTGCAGTCGGTTAGCGCGCTAGCACAGCGCAATTGCCTAGAAACCTCCCACCAGTGCTGTCACTGTGAGTTCAAGCCCATTTCTTGCTGGCATCCTCTCCGGCGGTATGTGGGAAGGTCTGCCAGCAACCTGCGGATGGTCGTGGATTTCCCCCGGGCTCCGCCCCGGTTTCCTAACACCATAATTCTGGCTGTCGTCGTATAAGTGAAATATTCTTGAGTACGGCGTAAAACACGAATCAAATAAATAAATAAATCATACATTGCGCTTTAGCGCCCTAACCAACTGAGCCACGGATGCCCCTCTACCGTTGTATAAGTGAAATATTTGTGAATAAATCTAAAACACTAATTAAATAATTAAGTAAATATCCAACCTGGAGATCATAATTATTCATTCCAGCACTGTTGTTTCAGTACAATGTACACGTACTGTGGAATATTCAAATTTAGACAATCTAGACGTACTAAAATAAATACACCTCCTTTATTATCCTGTTGACAGGTACATAACGGTTGGTGTTCCATGCTTTGCCCTTACCCGCGATGAGAACAGTGCGCTGATTTATGTGTTAAAGTTAAAAGGAACCTGACAAACGTCATAGCGTACAACAGCAGTCCAGCTTGGTAGAGCTAGAGCTTGATTGAGTCTGAGAACTGATGTAGGGCTGCTGCGGCGGCACCAAAGCATAAGGCGATTGGACTGAAAGACGTCCCTCTCAAGGATACACATGCGCATTGGTGCAAATGTGTCCAAGATTTGTTTCCGAATTGCAGAGTGGTGCGGCACTGATGAGATAATACTGCCCCAAAGACATAATAGCATGCTGATGCTCTATAGATTTCTGCAGTGTTATGGTGCACCTTGTCAAAGCCCCGCGCCAAGCGGAAGTTGATATTTGCCCGCAAAGCACACCGCCATAGGCCTTTCACACTATTAAGGTTCACGGTAAGTGATGGGTTATATATGAAGCAAACTTTAAGAAACTTTAAATTGAGACGTTTGATTGTAAATCCTTGAATTACAAATTTCTGCAATAATGTTTAATGCCGTAGACTGAAATCATCCATCTTAGCACACACGCTCTAGGCGAAATATATATACACTTTATGCCGTGCTTTGGGGGACATCGCCATCCATAAATGTATAATTAAGTAAAGTCATTAACAAGTAAAGTCCTACAGTAGACGGGAGCTACCCTCGTCCTTGAAGAGATCACTGCCATTCCAGTGGCCAAGTCTTATCTCTATTTCCATCATATACCCTCGGGCAGTTGTCCTCACATTCAATGTAACAGTTAAAAAAAAACCTAACTAAAGTAAGTTGACAAAAGACCGGATTTCACTGGTTAAATGTGTGCCCATTTTCGAACCATTTCACACAGTCGCCACTGGCCACTGGCCTGGTTTCGCACGATTAGTGCGCTAGCACAGCGCCACATCTATCCTGTGGTGTTTTGTTTTCGGTCTGTACATAAAAATTATATGATCAACGCTCGCCAATTATTTTGTATGAATGAAAATATATCCTCCCCATTTTATAGTGGATGGTGTAGCAAAAGATTATGGTTAGAATGCATCAAAAAGAATGGCCTTGTAAGAAAAAGAGAACGTCATAGATCCGTTCCTAGATAATGAGAAAGCATATCTAAAACATACACTGGGCGGAGCTTCGTTCTGTTGAGCAAAGTGCACATAATTGAGTGGGAATGAAGATAGGGTGGGCAGGTAATTGTTTATCAGAGCATTCTAATCAAGTTAGAAGTGAGGTGAAGCTGTCAAGACTCCCACTTATTATTAGCAGTTTTTACAGATGTCATGCAAAATGCTTCGGGACTTGTAGAAACGGTACTGTATTTTCTATCCCACAGAAGAGTTCAAAGATTGTCCAATAGTCCATCTCTATTTGTGCTTAAGTCTTCAACAATCCTGTCCTCCCTGTATGTATTCTTAGATTTCAGACCAAGTACATGTAGGGCTGTAAATTTTTTTGCACTCATTAAGTGCCCGTCAAGGGCTAGTTGGTATATCCACGGAGAAAGACACCTCTGATGATTTATGTCACAATTCTCAATCTTCCCAATTCGTTTTTCTTTTTTGTTTTACAAAATATCAATGCACATGTACAAGTAAGCTGTGATTGGGTATGCCTGTCTATGTGTTAGCATGCGCTAACGCGTTTGCCTACAAGTTTCATCGTTTCTGCGTGAGAGTTTTTTTCTCTACAGACTGTTCATATCGTGAGGATATCGTGACTAATTATTTCTCTCGTGAAAACTACTTTATGGAGAAATTTCTGCAAGGATGACAGGCTATCTTCATGTTCACTATGTGTGTGTAGCGGATTACATTTTTGTTCTGTGCAGGGGAAATTTCTACATCATCTGTTGTAAAGTGATTCCTGACCGTGTTAACGCTTTGTCCCTTTGCTTAATTTCTCTGCAAGGATTTTTAGAGAGGTTTTCTTTATGTATCCTTGAGTGACGTGTGCAAACACATACATGTTACTCAGGGCCCGAGATGCGAAATTTATAACCGTCCCGTGGGTTATTGCAACGCGTACAACGTGAAAATTTACGTATGTTGGGTTTAATTTGATTTATTTGCAATTTTATCCAGCACTCAACACAATATTTTTCTTACCAGTGACACAAAACCTTCCAGTAACTTGACACTTCGCTAACTCACCTCATATGACACACAGCCTGTTTCAAAACCCATTCTAAATTAGAACTAATCCTACTTCATTTAGCAGGCCTACGTCGAGATATCACGCTTCTCAACATTTAGGACCTCCTCGGAGGAGTAGTGAATATAACGCCCGCCTGGAGGTCGTGAGATCCGGGATCAATTCAGGGTGGGATCATACCAAACACGTTAAAAATGGTACTTGTTGCTGCCTCGTCTGGCCCTCAGCATTGTAAGGTTAGATCAAAGAAATAGGACAGATCGGTCCAGTATCTGTATAATGTGACTGATTGGGGTGTCATGTCTGGTGTCGTCGGCATGATCTTCCAGAGGCAAAAGCAGCATGGCGGCATGAACTCGCCTTGCCACAAGAAGACATAGTATACATACATTCTAGGGGCGTTTCGTCCTCATATTGTTGATTACGACAAAAAACCCAAGCATACATACAAAATCTTCTCAGCTTCGGACCGCCTCGGTGATTTAATGGTTAGAGGGTCCGCCTGGAGGTAGGTAGATCCCGGTTCAAGCTCAGGTTGTGTCATACCAAAGACTTTAAAGATAGTACTTGTGGCTGTCCCGTTTGGCACTCAACATTGAAAGGTTAGAGCAAAGAAACAGGAGAGGTCGGCCCGGTGTCAGTATAATGTGACTGGCTGGTTCTGGTGTCTTCGGTATGATGTTCCACTGGTGGCAGCACTTTGGTGGTATGGACTCGCCCTGCCACAAGAAGACACACAATATGCACACATCAGAAGGACTCCTCGTCATCATATGACTGAAACCTCGTCATCATCTGACTGAGGCAGTGCTTTGACAGTCTGGGCCAGTGCTTATCTGTCTGAGGCATCGCTTAGACCGTCTGAGCTAGAGGTTATCTGTCTGAGGCATCGCATAGACCATCTAGGCTAGCTGTTCTGAGGCAGTGCTTTGATCGTCCGGGCCAGCGCTTATCTGTCGGAAGCAGTAGACGTCATATCAACAGAACCTGATTATAGCAAAGTGTAGCAAGGATTGTAACATTGCACAAAATGAAATATTATGGAAACCGTTTTATTTGTGCTTTAGAGGTATCGGTGTTTTTTTTTTTGGTTTTTCAACTATACCATGCAATGAAACGATATATTTTTAAAAATGTTTCTACTAGAAGACACACAGAAGTCTAAAAATAAGCGTAACACATATAAAAACAAATTAATCGACATGGAAGTTTAGTGGGACAACATATATTTACAATATCGACATAAAAGATAGAGAAACATATACAAATATAAGTAAACTGAAATACAATATGAAGGAAGCGAATAAAGTGGCATTTAACAACAAAGCAAAAAAACACTGTCCCTTGTTTGATTGGGGTTTCACACGGAAGAAAAACTCTGTACCCCGTTTTCTATTTATTTATTTATTTGATTGGGGTTTTACGCCGTACTTAAAGAATATTCATCAATACAGCGGCGCCCAGCATCATGGTGTGAGGAAAGCGGGCAGGGACCGGCGAAACCCGAAGGCCATTTACAGGCTGCTGGCAGGCCTTTCCACGTGTGGCCAGACAGGAAGGCAGCGTGGGCTGGGCCTCTGCTTTCCATGAAGTCTATATATATATACATACATAGTAATACTAATGCAATCGTGATCAGAATGTTAATAAACATTGACTTTTATTTTATTGTTGCTTCATTCCGTTGATGAATACCTCTTAAATATGAAGATGGGTACATATAAAAAAAAGTGTTGTTATTTGGATCTTTATACCTCGGTCAACATATATGGGCTACATCTGCTCCATCCCGTCTATGCTGGGCCATATTTTCATGACTCTATGAGTATTTCACTTGTACGACAACGGGCAGCATTATGGTGGGAGGAAACCGGGCACAGCCAAGGGAATCCTGATTGGAGGAAATTGGAGTGTCCGGGATAAACATTTGTATTCACATAACGTTTGAAGGCGCAAAAGGGTCAAACGAGCATCGTTGACCCTATACTGTCACCAAGTGTATGAACGGTGATAGGGCAGGAATCTATAAATTCCCTATTCCGAGACCGCGGTTTGAATCCCTATATTTCATGTGTCCTACACATTTACTGGCCAATACATGGATCTACTAATCTATTGGATTATATATAAAGCCATACTTTATATATGAGTTTTGCAAATCAGGTTTTAAAGCATACTAGACTTATAACATCTTCAGCACTAGTTGAATTTCTGAATAAATACCATTTTCTCTTGGGCCCTATCACTGTCAGGGAAAATAAAATTGCTGCTGTCTGTTGGGAGTTTATGGAGTGGGGTAATATGACTTACTACCGCGAGAATAAGTGAAATTCACCGTCGAGATTTAATTGTCGTACATATAGTAAACAAATATTCATCCAATCATATCATTGTAAACACGCCAAAAGGCAGAGACGCATGAGTATTGGTCATCAGTTGGTTAAGCACACGTCGCCATATATCTGAAGGAACACATGTGTTTTGATATTAAGGGCTGCAACATAGAGAATACAACTAGAGCAGTGATGACAGCGTGATATTTGGCAAAGGATCACGCCTAGCCGGTAAACTTATACAAACTGTTCTCGGATCTTTGCCTGGAACGCATTACTGCTGATAGAAAACTTGAATTTATTTATTTATTTATTTGACTGGTGTTTTACGCCGTACTCAAGAATATTTCACTTACACGGCGGCGGCCAGCATTATTGTGGGAGGAAACCGGGCAGAGCCCGGGGGAAACCCACGGCCATTCGCAGGTTGCTGGCAGACATTTCCCACGTACGGCCGGAGAGGAAACCAGCATGAGCTGGACTTGAACTCACAAGTACCGCATTGGTGGGAGGCTTCGGGTCACTGTGCTGCGATAGCGCGCTAACCGACTGAGCCACGGGGGCTCCAGAAACCTTGAAGAATGGGTGTGTGGTGATTCATACATGTCTGGATGCATATATACTGGCCAATGCCTAAACACATGCTCTTTGGTCCGTTTCAAGCTAAACACAAAAAATGTACATGTGGCCATATCTACTGGTAGATTTAATATCTAATGGTTTATTTGGGAAAGCGAATGTATCTGTGGCTGTATTTCGAATGAGATAATGTATCTGTAATAATGGTTGAAAATCTCTATACTTAGCCATATGGGTCAGGCCAGAGATAACTCATCTCTATTAATCTATATCTAGTTGAAAAATTTAAACATTGACGTGACCATATGTCGATTTGATCAAATCTAGGCATACACATTGCAAATGATCCTGATTTGGGTGGAAATGTATAGTTAGTCAAATCTCCATATGATCAGATCTGGGGAACGTATCTCTATTGATCGACATCTGGCTGAAAAAATTAAACATCTCCCTGGCCATATCTCGAACGGGATATGTCCGGACGAACAATTATTGAATGATCGATACATACCCGGTAAAAATGTCTGGATTATAAATAATGGAAGTTCATATTCAGGTGGAAAATGTGTATAAGACCATAGTCGGTTCTTATCGGGGTAAACGCAACAAAAAGAAGAAGAAGAGAAAGAAAAAAAGATGCGTGCAATGACCCTATCTCGATTGCGCCAAACCGTGTGTAATGGACACATATCCGTGGAACACATATCTTATGGTCATTATGTGAGAAATATATATTTTATGGTCCATTTCTGAGAGAACACATGTATCGTATTTGACTCACACAAGGATGAGCTAATTCTAACGTTTCAGAGAATTTGCATGAAGGTAATCCTGATCGATGCCATCCGTCTTCGTGATCGCCTGTGATGAAGCCGAGGTTGAAACTGCCATCAAGTAGCCGTCGGGTGCCATGTTGTCATTTGATCGGGGAAGATTTCCGGTTAGTTCTAAGTAGTCCCCTCTGCGTTCTTGAAAACTGAGGGATAGGTTCCTGGCGGAAACAAAATCATCGGGTAAGACACCCGCCTGGCTGTAGCCTTCAGCTGAGGGGGAATCTGCAACCTCGTTATAGTTGGAAATTTGGCCATCGTTGATCATGTCAAAAGATTCCGATCGTCTGTTTCGTTGGCTGACAAGAAGAGAAATATAAAGACGATGAAAGAAATGAGGCCCAACAAAGTTTTACGTGCTAGTAAACAGACGGAACAAGGCAGTCCGCCTGTAGAGACAGCTGGGTTTAACGTTATGAAAGTAGCGTTACAAATTTGAAAACGACACGTGTCGAAGAAAAAGGAGAAAGTATCATGCAATGCCCTCAGTACTCTTGGCCGTATGCACAATGTAACGTGGGTGCACGCTCAATGGCCTCACGAAAATAGCTCAAGGTCAAGGTCAAGGTCAATGGGTAGCAATGCAGTTCGTCTCTTTGGCCAGGTGCATTTATGGTAGAAGTTTTATGAAAATTACTGAGGCCAGGTGCATTTATGGTAGTAGTTTTTTTTTTGAAAATTGCTGATTAAGTTCCACATAAAACGTGGTTACATTAACTTACAGTCATTGACTTAAATTATAACTAAAATAACCTTGGTAACATTGGAAAAAACTTTGCCAAGGTCACACTGTGTCAAAAAGGGTCATCCAAAATGCTGAATGGGCCGACGGACACTACGTGCTGCACGTAGTTTTGCAGAAATTTCTGCAAATCTGAAATTCAACTCGTGTATGAGTGACAGATTTTCTATTGTATAAACGTTAAGAAAGTAAATCAGCCCATCAGCTAACTCATTTATTGGACGAAATTTATACTGAACGAGAACCGATTCATATGGACTCGTTTCTTTGTGTGAGGCTGAAGCCTGAACGAGCTTCCACCAGGCACTATTCGTTCAGTCATGTCAGTATAAAAGACAACAGCATAGAGAATAAAACCAGAGCAGCCACGACAGTGTGACAGCTGGCAAATAGTCACACGTTACCGGTGAAATCCAGCCTTCTGTCAGTGTACCTTAGGGTTTTATTCTAACTGTTCATGTAAATGTAGAAAAAGTAACAACTTACAGGCCCTATAGCACCATGACTTATGAAGAATTAGCTAAACCAAATAAATAAACATAGTACCCTATTTAATACTATGAATGCGAATCTTACTTTGATGACCAAAATACTTACTTGCCGTCTTGAAAATAGATTTGATTTAACTGAAATAGCCTCTTCATATTCTCCTTGTCCATTTTTTCCTCCTGCATCTGTTTTTTCAATTTCTTTAACCTTAAAAAAATATATAAAAAAAACATGAAACAAAATATTAACTTGCATATTAATTTACCGCAATTAAGCAAAGGTATGTATTTTCGATTAGAATGACTCCAGTTGCACGTGTTGTATTCAATGGCCTTGTTTACCAAGCAGACGTTAAAAACCATCTGATCAGACAATTGTTCTACTGGTTGGGACAAAATTACCAGGGAATCTGTTTAAGAATTATTTATGTTGGAGTTTTATATACTATACGACTACATTTACAGCGAGTTTCACTGAAATCAATCACAAAATGTACGAAGATACAGAATATAACAGACGACGTTGAATTTACAAGTTAGAACTGATACTACCAATTATGTATACCTCTTAATTATACCAAGCCTAAATCAGACAAAAACCGCAGAAGAAACATTCGGAAACAAGTGCTACCAAAAGTTGAGTAGACAGAGAGTATAACAGACAGTAGAAGGACAAAATTGAAAATCATTACCACAAAATATGTATCTGACGTGGTTTACGCTTGTGCCAAGTTCATAGAATTCAGAATAAGTGTATTGAAGGAGAAGCATTTTGATATAATTGTTAACAGGTTCTGGACAAACATAAAGACAACAAAATGACCACCGGAAATGAATTTTAATACACACGAATAAGGTTGTCTTAGAAATATTGATATTTGGGAGGTAACAACACCAACGATCTCATATCAAATGTCTGGGATCGGCTGAAGGTTCTTAACTGAAGAAAACCAAAACATAATGTAAGTGTCCTTTTATAGTTCTCCGAAAAATATGTCAAAATTTCTTTCGTCACATTTTTTGAGGGGATGGAATGAAAGTGCCGGTGATGTCACAAAGTATTTTTAATAAAAAGAAACGTATTTATTGTTGAAACCTTTCTTCTCTAAGTGCGCAAGTACGGAACCATTCAACGGAAAATCTTTTTTTCAAATCTTTTTTTGTTTGGCCGTCGGAAAAAAAGAGAGCAGCTATTCTGGTAACGCCGGGGAAATTAACTTGCGACGACTTAGCCAACCTATCAAAATGCTGGTATTTGAAATAACAGTTTCTCATTGGTTACTAAGTCGGGTGAAATTAATTAAAGTTTATATATTCTCTTTCTTTTTTCGACGACCAAAAAGTATGTACCTTCCACGGTGCCGTGCGTAAGTATATATAACGAAAATAAAATACTCATAAGACTTTCTTCCTATATTGTCAAAAAGTGTCAGTTAAAGTGCCACTCTGGTCAGAGTACAAATTGCGTAGAAATATTACAATGATATGAAAGAAATGCTACGGTGTAAGCCCAACACCATGTGTCAAATGGATTTTGATGAATAACTCTATTTAATCCGTTGTGTCCGTGAAATTTTCCTGATGTGACGTGATAATATTCTTTGTATGACGTCCAATCAGGCAGATGTGACATCGAGCAAGGCATTTAATTTGAAAGGGCACGGTCATTTGTGGATACACGTCAGCGATTGATGACGTCATGTGTTTGTGGGGGACGTCACACCAGGCAAAGTGGACGGGATAGAAATATTTTGTTTCCCTACACCCTGTCGAAAAAAACAATATCGGTTTTAATACCAGAAACATTTTCACAATTTCGGAAAGCAATTCAGGCCATCCCAGTCTTTATTGATTTGCCTTGCTTTTAAGACACAGATGTTCAGACACCATAGTAGCTCTTTAATTTAGAAAAGAACACCTTCACATCAATAGCAATTTACCGATATCAACAAGGTCTAATAAACGCATTTCAGAATTCAAGCGTTAAACCTCATTTGAATGCAATTCTACGCAAAAAGACAAAATAAACAAACATAGTTTCTAAAATAGCTTTCAGTGATTTTTGCCCAGGATGCTCAGTGAGCAGTTGCAATCATACAAAAGGACTGACCCCTACAAACCAGGCAACAGGGACTATGGATCGTTCCAACATCTTAAAACGTGCATCTGAGATTAATTTACTTAAAAAAATTTTGAAGTGCATTTTATATTTAACGTACAAATAATCTTAAGCAGATTAATTTATTTCATTGTTGCTTAAAGCTGTAATCAAAAGTTTTCCTCAGGCGGACAGAGAAATTCGCCATTTTCTGAGTCAGTATAGGAAACCTGTTTAACTGTGTTAAACCATCCAGCTTTGGCAAATTAATGATGAACTTCACCACACTTCGGATTGAGACCACATTTTCTTTGTCTCAGACGTTAAAGGACAAACGTCTTCAACTTGTTCATGCTAAAGTCTGTTTAATGTGAAGTACACTAGCATACCGAATACAGCCAAATATGATGATGGCAATCAGAATGGCAACCACTGCTCCAAGACATCCTCCTACAATCTCAATGTGAGAGGCTGTAAAATAGAAGGAACAGATTTGAAAACGATCCATCCACTTGCCGAAGAAGGCGCACAGGAATAGTCAAATGACAAGGAAAATACTGAGAAAGAACCAAGGCAGTACATGCTGCAATTCATTACGGCGAAATAATTGGGGAAATCCTCAAACACCCATCCAATTAACACAAGCCTGTGATACGTCACACTTTTGGAGCACATGTGTTCAGGAAGGTCTGACGTTGTAGCACGCGCACTGTAGTGTAACCCCACAGTCTGACGTATTTGCTGGCCAGTGACTTGATTTAGCAAAGGGACTGTGCCATTGTGGGATTTTTCTCACAATTGCAGAGACAAAATACTACGACGGTTTTAATAATAACTTTTCCTTGGCATGAGTATGATCGCTACGACCATATTTATTTGAATGGTACACGATTTGGAGACTCTGACTTCATTCATTCACCTTGAATAGTTAATTGCGTCTTGTCACTGAAAACTGTTGACCGCTTCTCTTTACATGAATCCTACCAAATTTTTATTTCATTTTATTTTATACACTTTGCTAGTTCTTTGTTGGTTTGTTTCATTTGTCGTAAGTACACATCACAAGAAATATTCTTTTACGCTCTCCGAAAAATGACTGTTAATGCATCATTGCACATTATGACATCTGAAACCAAAGTCACTCTTAAGCTTCTGTTGGAACTATTAATCCAATATTTTTTATACCTTTGGCTAACAAATGATGATAAACTTACCCTGGGCTTTAGACACTGCCATCCCAGTTACTCTCATAATTACTTCCGCCTGCCTGGAAAAAGAAAAACAGCAAGTACCAAGTTCAATCCTCTCCCCTAAAGATTCTACCCTTCCTCCACCAACCACCTCCAACCACCAACAAACATCATCACCCAGTGTCTTATCACCATCCTTTATAGGCGCGGCGACCAGACGGACCACAGCACACAACATTAATGTGATTACAGTGTTTGTTGGCGGTGGATATGCAAGGCTTACTTTTGGAAACTGATCTTTCGGTTGACGGATGAACTCCTACGTAGAAATTTGGTTGACATATCGCTAATATAGCGATAGGTCAAAACGTTGGCGAAAGTTGAATAAACAGCAAGTTATATATGTACCTATTAGCCATATGAATACCTACGCCTAAGTATTCAACTGCTTTACAACTGTGCAGCCTGGAAGAAAGCAACAGACGGAAGTAGGAGAGCGCATGAAGTCCACTGCCCGAGGATGGAGTTGGACATCATATCCCGCGTGACCTTTAGGCCCTAGCGATGAGACATACCACATTGGTAGATGGCAACAAAGGGAAGTAGGAAAGTGTAAGAGCTCCACTGTCCGAAGATGGAACTGGACCCACATCTGATGTGATCCATAGGTCCTAGTGATAGGACACACCACATTGGTAGAAAGCAACAAAGGGATGTAAGAGAGTGTACGAATTCCACTGCTCGAGGATGGAGTTGGACCCAAATCCGGTGTGGCCCATGGGTCCTTGCGATGAGATACACCGCGTTGCTAGAAGACAAAAAAGGGAAATAGGAGAGTGTACGAACTCTCACTGCTCGAGGATGGAGTTGGACCCAAATCCGGTGTGGCCCATGGGTCCTTGCGATGAGATACACCGCGTTGCCAGAAGGCAACAAAAAGGAAACAGGAGAACGTACGAACTCCACTCTTCGAGGATGGAATTGGACCAATGTCTGCTGCGAAACGCGATTTTTACACAAGCACTGTATATACACTCGGTCATAACCGACTTCAATGGGGGTGTTTAGCTAAGCGCTCGTACATGTATAGCCTTGGATGCACGTAACTAACGGATCACTTCAGTAGTCTTTTGGTTAGCACGCCCGCCTCGAGGTCGGACGATCCGGGACCAATCCCGGATCGGGTCATACCAAAGACTTTGAAAAGGTACTTGTCGTTGCCTCAGCATTGAAATTAAAGAGACATTGAGACTGATAATGTAATGTGATGTGACTAAGTGTTATTAAAAAGAAGAAACATGCGAGAATTTTTAACACTTGCGTTCAGTTTTTTTTTTTATCTTTTTATAACGTCTTTGTATCATGTCACTTTTACGGCTCCGTAGGTTATAGTTCATTCAAAAAATTATGAAACATTCTCTCTTGAATGTAAAAACCTGTTTGAAATTGTATGAATTCGTTGCTGAATTATCTTCCTTTGAAGTGTGGAGTATTGTGCTGTTCACTGGGATCTGAAGGCGCCCATGGTTTTAGGCTAATGAGACACTGACCAATCAGACAGCTAATGAGACACTGACCAATCAGACAGCTAATGAGACACTGACCAATCAGACAGCTAGGAAATATCAGCTGGGGTAAATCGCCTAAGTTGTCATGTCAGTGTAGCATGTAATAACACACGGACAGAACCCTGTTTTAATATTGTATGTTTTAATTATAACAAGTACATGTGTGAAAAACACTGCAAAGTATATCCAGACCATTTTGTTGTGACGGAAGTAAGTTTTCTCGATCATTTCATCTCACCCTACACATACTCATGCGCTGCAAACAATATGTGTAGGGTGGGATAAAATTTTCGCGAACCATCCCCATCTAGAAGTTGGAACTGAAGACATGACTGATGTTGGCTCAAGAAGTTCGGTTAAAACGCTTAAACGGCTGGATTACTGTTGAAAGATGGTTTACCGGCGCCAGCTTTGGGATATTTCCATTTGACTTAAGGAATCGGCTCATACCAAATGTAAGTTAGGGTTCCAGCTGTTCTTTGTAGTGAAATTATCACCTTGGACTTCTATGGAAGCGACGCTGGGCGCTAAGGTAACGTACGTAGGCGAGCAGCTTGCTGTTCAAGTACTAAACTGTGTTTTGCGTATATGCACCTAAACGTGTGACGTCGCTCTAAGGGAGAATAAAGGAGTGCACAGCCTTGGACCCTTTTGTTAAAGGTGAGATGGAGTTTTACGAGCTCCCCATTGTTACCCTTTCAAATTTAAGCCATGCCACTTACGCCGACTTCGGGACCACGCCACTGTCACGTGCCACAACGTTAAATCTGTACAAGTCTGTCTTTCCATCTAGAGGATAAAGTAAGCTGATGTCTCCTGTATTTTCATTCAGCTTGAAGATGGACATGGTCTGATAAAATACAAATCAATATGAAACAATACTCAGTTACGGTTTTATGATTGAGATGTTGAATTATAAGTCGCTTATATCAGGGCGGTTTGATTTGTTGTTGAGAAAAAGATATCAAATCTTTTGGGACATGTTGAAGAGGATTTATTTATGTTTTATTTCATTTGTGTTTAAATCAAAATGTTTTGACTACACACAGGTCAAAAGAGGTCGGAATGTCCCGAGTAAATTAACGCACTTCGCCAGGTACCTGAAAAATACCATGACTTAAATGCGCTGCCATACTAGCGAGAGCTGTCACTGCTTATGTTAGCGGTCATTTATTTACTTATTTCTTTACCTGATTGGTGTTTTACGCCGCACTCAAGAATATTTCACTTATACGACAGCGGCCAGTATTATGGTGGGAAGAAACCGGGTAGAGCCCGGGGGCAGCCAACGATCATCCGCAGATTGCTGGCGGGCCTTCCCACATACCACCGGAGAAGATAGCAGCATGAGTCGGACTAGCAAAGGCCACAAGGGAGAGTAACACCTGGGTCATTACGCTTTGAGCCCTTTTTATCTAAAAACACCTTGTGAATTTATTACTAGTTATATGAAGACTCCATTTTCCACAAACAATAGTCAATATGTGTGCTATTTTCAACACTTAAACTAAATCCATGAGTTGTCCTTCCTTTTAACCTACGTCACTTTCGTCAAACCGAGCTATAGAAACAGGGCTAAGTACATTATAAAATAAGTCACCACTAGATTGAACTTTTAGCCTTTAATTCTTATCTTCTTTTCCCTCTATTCTTTCAGTGATTAGTGGTGGATAATATTAGTTACATGGTTACTAAGTGAAAGGATACGAAACTATATGGGATCTGTAAGTCTCATATTGGGCGAGGCGTCAGCAGAGCCAAATATGAGGCTTACTGACCTCATATAGTTTCGTATCCTTTCACTCAGTAACCATGTATCCCGCGGAAGACCCCGGAAAGCACACTGCAGCTTGTTTCGTGAAAAAGAGAAGAATTTCCTGTGTCTTCGAGGAGCTTCGTATTAACAAGCAGTGATCTCAGAATTATGACGTTATAACGTTATTGACAATGTTTTGTCATCATTCCTTTATGACGTTGTTTCGTTGGTGTCACTGTTGCGTCACATTGTAACTGTTACGTCACAGCGTTCTCCGTACTTTTGAGTCATCAGGCGCATATAGCATCTGCTGAAGGGTATAGAGATATACACGTCTGCCATGTGATCATTACTATCCAATCAAAAGTAGAGGATTTTGTCTGATGGGGGCTAATTTATTTATTTATTTATTTTATTGTTGTTTTACGTCGTACTCAAGAATATTTCACTTATTGGACAGCGGCCAACATTATGGTGGGAGGAAACCGTACAGAGCTCGGGGGAAAGCCCACGACCATCCGCAGACTGCTGGCAGACCTTCCGATGTACGGGTGATCAATTTTACACGCTGCCATATTCACACAAGTAAAGCGATGAGAAAGTCTAAAAATCCGTAATCATGAATTAAGCAGCGGAATCTCATTCAGCCTTGACACTAGACAGGCCAGCACTTCGATTACAGTCATCAGTGACATCTGTCATCAACATGTTCTAGAACTACCCTAATTCCTCAAATTTATTGGATGTGAAAGAGCAACCTTCAGTGCAATTTATGTACATTTTTAATTTTATTTTGAAGACTAATCTACATTGGTTGAATTGACCAGTTCCAGGGCTTAACACAGAATAACGCTTTCAGTATATGCTTGAATAAACACCTTGCAAACATGCGAAAAGATTGAAGAACTTCAGTGTTTATATTTTGGGAGAGTATTTTTAAACCTCTAGTGCTTACCCTGGGCTTGGTACCCTCTGCGAATGAGTACGTTATCCGGCCGTTCTCCCCTCTGTCCTGGTCCACGGCCTGTACCGATAACAGGGCCCTGCCGCCTGCCGGGGAGTCCACAGGCACGCTCAGGAAATATGTGTCTGGCGGAAGAGAGGGTTTGGTTGTTTGATTGGCGTTTAACATCGCTTTCAACACTACAGAGGTTACGCGAACTCGTTGACGAGCTATACGAGAACGACCCGTGCGCGTGGGGCGGGCTAATTCGAGTCGAAGCGATGGAAAACCGTTAAGCTACTCGAGTAATACGAGTAGAACCCATGAAGTGAATACAGATAATATTAATTTCCATGAAGTCAGAAGATGTAAATCAAGAATGGCGTAAAACAAACAATACGTGGGTGTATGTTTACAGCACGGTAGGCCTATAAGAACTGCAGCCCCGTACGGCAAGCCTACATAGCTAGTCGTACCCATAAGTCACATGTAGCTAACTAAAGCGTTTTGGGGATTAATTTCTACTCTTTGCAAATAAAATTTGTACACTTACGATAGAATAAGGCTTCAAGAGTAGGTCGTGTTCATTTTTATTTGACATTTAAACAGATCACACAACAGATAAACCGCCAAATATTGACTCGGAAAGTCATATGTGCCGCTAAGCTCGTAAAACACGCGCAGACGGCACGACCTAGATTTGCCAACGTCACACACAAACAACAATGACATCACTCGTTACTCGCAGGTCCTTTACGTGTTGCTTAACCTGTCTGTTATTTTAGGCATTATACGACGGTGTCTCTTTGTAGCAGATGACTGGCCCCTTGCCGACATATTTATAGTGCTGCCTCACAGAATCACTATGCCGAAGACACCAGACGCTCAAATTACACGGGGCCAACCAGTACTTGGCCTACTCTTTATACATGCACATGCCAAGAGCGGGAAGTTTCAAGATTACCGATTTTAGAGTCTTAGGTATATGACTTAATTCGGGATTTACCGGCGCTCTGTCCACCACGCCACCGCATCCACTACGAACAGAGGCCAGATATATATGTGTTTACATACAAATGAATAAGCCAGATAACCGCCCATCGAACTCCGCAAGCGATATCAGTACCGGTATGCATCCATAGAAAAAGTGACAAGTAGGGCAAAGAATGGTTACAGGGTCCGCCTCAGAGTTGGAGATCCCGGATCGGTCATACCAAAGACTTTAAAAATAGTACATGTTGCTGCCTCGCTTGACTCTCAGCATTGAGAGGTTAGAGCAAGGAAACAGGACTGGTCGGCTCGATGTCAGTACAATGTGACTGAGTGGGGTGTCATGTCTGGTGTCTTCGACATGATGCTCCAGTGGCGGCAGCACTCTAGCTTCATGGACTCGCCTTGCCAAAAGAAGGCACAGTATACATACATTCAAAGGACTCGTCATATGACTGAAAAATTGTTGAGTAGGACGTTAAATCCACACATTCTTTTGTTCTTTCCTGTCGGATGTTACACATTTTGATGTGTGTGTGAGAGATAGCTTAAGAAACATTTCGTTAGTAGCTTACATGTGTACTGTAACGCTACAACAGGCATCGATGCGTTTTATTGCATTTTGGACCGCTTTTTGTTGCCCGTCATTCTGCCATCAAGAAGAACATGGCAATTCATACCTATGCTTCAACATTGCATATTTTTTTTACTTATAAATTTTATAGTGACAATATGATTGTCATTTCCATACAGCTGGTACATTCATTTCCATACAATTATTACATCTATTTCCAACTAGTTGTAACAACTTTTCCCATGCAGTTGTTACAAACATTGGGATACATACAGCTGTGACATCTCTTTATATACTGTTAGTATCACGTCTGTCTCAATGCAATTATTACTAGATCCCTTTCGTTCGATGGATGTACCAAATCTATTGCTATTACGTACATATATCAATTCTTGGGTACACAAAAGCATTGCCTATTTTGGCGGTATCCTAGAATTCAGGTCACCTTTTTGCTTTCCTCTTTGTGGATACTTTGAAAGTCCATGGAAAGTTTCAAGCGTATAAAACATTGACATAAAATGCAGTAAATTTGGCTGACATGTGTGAAGAAATCCCGATAATGCGCACTTGATACAGCAACTTCGTTTCCAATGCGGTACAAACGTCAGCTTAAAGGCGACTGAGCCTCTGGCCAGAGGATAACTTCACAAAAAATGTTAATTGAATGTTTCCAACTCCATATTTATTATCCAAGTTTCACCAGTTGATAATGGACTAGTTGGTCAGCACGCTACCGCAGCGTAAAGACCCATAAGCCTCTCACCAATGTGATAGCTATGAGTTCACGTCCACCTCAAACTGGCTTCCTCTCTGGTGGTAGGTAGGAAAATCTGCCAGCATTCTGCGGAAGGTCGTAGGTTTCCTCTGCTGGAAAGGATCGACGTTTATTTTGACAAGTAGTAGTAAATAAATCATATGCTTGTCGGCCGTACGTGGGAAGGTCCAACAGCCAGTCGCAGATGGACGTGGGTTCTGCTCGCTTTCCTCCCGCTATAATGCTGGTCGCCGTCATATAAGTGAAATAATCTTGAGCACGACGTAAAACACCAATCAAATAAATAAATAAATAGTACCTTTTTCTGAAACGTTTTTCAGATGCGCATGTTGCCTGACATTTCTGACATGGTACAGTACGGTTTTCTTTACCTTTAATGATAAAAGTGTCCAATCTCAAAACTTCTCAGTTACTACTGACTTGGCGGCCTAAGGCAACCAAACAAAAATGAAAATAACAGTTTTAGGCGTCACAAGAACTGAGCAGCTTTCTTATAACTTCTCGGTTCATAACCTAATGATGGGAAACGCGAAATAAAAAAGTCTACGGAGGTTCTCCGATCTTCTACAAAGGGAGGTAAACCTTGAAACTTATAAAACAGCAGCACCCTCTAGTTATCTGAATATGAATACCACTTATTTCAAAAACATAACAAGTCATCATGAATAACTACAGATGGGACTGCTACCCAAGTATAGGGCGCACTGGTGTTTTACGAATTACAAGATTTGCTTCCCGTCTCAGAGGGCTGGAACACCTAAATGACTAAAATTCTTTCCGGGGAAGCTGGGGTGTTTTGTATCACCCGGAAGTGGCTAAAGACTGATCACGTATAACGGAATCAAACCTTGTGATACAATGCACATCTTACGTACTGAAAAAGAATGGACATCACTCACCTTTCTGAAACATCGGACTATGGGTGTTTGTATCGTTGAATACCAGCAGAAGTGTTACCGGAATATTGGACCGGTTCGCCAGAGGACTACGTTTAGGAGGGGAGGCAACTAGATTGAACTGAAAGCAGAAACAGTGCATTGCAACTAAAAGTGGGCTTGTTACTTTCACTTTCGCTTAAAAAAATGCGTCACGTAACACAACAATGTCAACTATTCAAGCCCGCGAACAGACGGGGACTTACAGTTGTACTCGCGCGCACAGTAGCTGCAAGCATTGATAAGAAGGACACGCTATTGTACGGGTCACATGGAACTTGAACATAAAGTCAGCCAGTAAACTTGAATTAATGAGATACCCTTTTCCCCCTCACTGGTGATTTCACTTTTGTTCTCTTGCACTGCGCGAGCAATGCGCTATCGGTTTGCCCACAGAACGTCATCGTAAGTAGATTACACAATAGACTACACATCTTTGACCCGAATTGCCTCTAGCGGGAAGGATCCCCATTCCGAAGGAAGTTTTCCACAGGTGTTCTAAAAACATTTTTAAAAATCTACAACGCTTATTAACAGAAGAAACTGCAAATGATCGTTAATGCTTCGCCACTCATTTGATGACACCATTTTGCCATGTTAGCCATCTGAATTAAGGGACGTCACATAGCCCCGGAGCTCTCCTGCACCATCAGTCACAAAACGACCAGGCCCAAAAATTTTGATAGAGATAAAATAGAAACTAAAAAAGTAACACCATCAGGTCTATTTGTTTTCAAACGGCCAAAGTTTCTTTAAGTTTGCGAGTTTGTCAGTTTTTTTAAGTATGGATAGGAAAATACCATAGTTTTGAGAGTGAACCTCTGGTAGACTTGCTCTCGGTGGTGTACATAAATTATTCATTAGGATAAATGATGAATACAACCAAAATTTACATGATCTGAAACAACAGTAGATTGCCAGGCCCGGGACATACATGGGTGAAAAACGGGTGCGCTTCGGCACTCATGCATGGGGAACATTTTCTGGAGTAATTGATCTGAAATAACAGTAGACTGCCAGGCCCAGGATATATATGGGTGAAAAAAACAGGCTCGGCGGCACTCATGCGTGGGGACCATTTTTACTCAATAATTTTCTGTCACTCACACAATGACAGTTTTATGGATCGGGAAAACCAGAGTGTCCAGAACAAAACATCCACCTCTGGCAAGTTAATGACGAACTTTTCCACTTTCGACGGGTAGGCACACTTTATTGGTGACAATAAAGTAGTCTTCAATGAACGCTACCCTGCCACACGAGCCTCGTCGATCCTTTCTTGTCGACAAAGCGCCAGGAAAATTGTTTTTCAATTTGATTGCACTTCCCATGTATTAAAACCATCAAGATTTTTAAAATATTGTTTTATTTTCTTACTTGGGGCTTGCGTGGAAGAGGAGTTGTCGTGCTAGAGCATCGCAATGACTCAGGAGCAGCTCACCAATGCAGTCGCTGTGTCCAAGCTTCCTCTCCAGTGGTACGTGATAAGGTCGGTCAGCAAACTGCGGATGGTCGTGGGTTTCCTCCGGGATCTGCCCTATTTCCTCCCACAATAATGCTAGCCGTCTTCGTATAAGAGAAATATTCTTGAGCACAGTGTAAAACACCAATCAAATAAATAAATTCTTTCAATAAAATACTTTTATTTTTTCTTTCTTTTCCTAAAAGCAATTGAGAAAACTTACACCAACAGGATAATCCTCTCCTTTATTGAAGTTTTCAGCGCACGGGGTATCACAGGGTTTTACCGTCTGTAGCTGGGCTGTAGTCCGGTCCACCTGAAAGTACTGATTCCATGGCTGGCGCATAACAGCTGAGTAATTTATTTGGTTGTAACGCGGGGTATCCGCGTCAGTGGCCGTGGGCAAGCGAACGGTCTCTCCTGCCTCGAATGTCTATGAAAAGAAATACAGCCTTATTTTATTTCCCACAATATTAAGAACGCCACACCATTACTAATTGAAAATCTTTGTATTTACTGAAAACCCTTTATATGTGTTATTCAGACCTAAAAACATAGTTGGTTTTCTAATGAAAGACGAGTGAATAAGTATAGACAGATATAGAGTAACGTTTAAAAACATATGCAAACCACAAGCTCGGTACAGGAATTACAGTACTAGTATGCACTTGGCATACGTAGAGACGATTTTATTTGGTGATAAAATCTCAAAATGTACAGAATATAAATCTTGTGAGTGAGTCTTTAGCTTGTTTGTGATGTCCTTTTTTATAAGCAAACCTTATTACATACGTAATATCGATTTTAGTAGATAAGTACTCGACAAGTGTGAGAAGGATTATTTTATAATTATTTCTTTGAAGTGTGTGCAATATCGCTCTTTGAAAGCAAAATCTCGATACACTTGTGATATTTTAGATGTGCAATTTACTAGGGTCGAATCCACAAAACCATTTTTAATTCACTTACAATTTAAAATACAATTTTTGAGGATAGTTCTGGGCTTAAGAACTCAAATTTCCTCGAAGATATAAATGTTATATTAAGACAAAGTGGTAAAGTTTCTTATCCAAGATCCCAAAACACAAAACACTGTGACGAGGTTTTAAAATTTGACTGAACACAGGAATGGCTTCAGGAAATTGGACCGAGATCGTTATTGCTAATAGTTGTAAAATGTGCTACTCTGTAGTACGAAATGGGAGTCTTAAGTATCATGCATGTGTGTAAAGCAATCATGTATTTTGGCGTATAAGACAGTACCCTGTTCACACGGACAAAAATCAAAGCCTGCTTAGGCTTATTTAATTCGGTTGAGGATTTTCTGCCTTCACATAGGCGATATTTAAATCAGTTTATCTCTTTTGACCCTGGGGTTTATTGCGACAAAGTCATGTCCGGAGCATTCAATCCACTTTCCGTTCATACGGTAAAATTTGAGCAACAAACTCGTCTCAAGCCACATACGAACGTGGCACATTTAAGCCTGTTTAAATACCCCTGCTTTGCGTTCACGCGGCAGACTTAAGCCGGCTCAAGTAAGGTAGCGCCTTTAAACCAGTTTCACTCCGTCCGTATGAATAGGGGAAAATATTACATTTTTGTAATTTCTAGACACGTCTGTCTTATCCGTTTTTATCGGGGAAATACTGTATGTAAGACAATTCCATCTTTGTTGTCAAAATCAGACAAATTTAAAATGTCAGAAGGACTTGAAAACATGAGCGAAGCATCTATACACACAAATCATATGGTAATGCAGATCACGTACTGACTAGTACATTTCCTGATATATGTACTCATGACTGACAACTAATTTCCCTGTATCTCGATCGTAACTCAAATCCGTTGTTGTAGCACGTTAAAACCAGGGGGTATAAAACAGGCACTGTGCTTATAAGAGACATTTATTTATATGCTGTTACTGAAACACAGTTATGTTTAAAGGGAAAGACCCCATAATTTATTTATTTTATTTGACTGGCGTTTCAAGAATGCTTCTCTCATACGACGGCGGCGATCATTGTGGTGAGAGGAACCGGACAGAGCCCGTGGCAAACCCATGAGGTTGCTGTCAGACCTTCCCACGTAAGGCCGTGAAAGGCCCCACAAAACCGAATTCTTGTGATTAAAAAAAAACATTAAAAACTGTATCTGAAAATACCGTCATTGATATTTTTTATCAAATTAAGTGCAGTTAATGCTCAGATTGTATGGCGGGTTTTGTGGACCACATTGATACTGTTTGTCCATCAGTGACGTCATCAGTGACGTCACTCTTGCACTAAAGCAAAACTGTAATATCATATTAGCTTTACATACACATTACTTGTAGGAGCACGATTCACAAGAACTTCATTCAGTCTAGGGCTGACCATGAAGGTGTACAAATATTTTTGACATCAATGATGAGCTAACATTATCAGTATGGTTCATCCAACCCACCATACACGCTTCTCTTTAAGTCCATCATATGTACGGATGACAGTGAAACTAACGATCGCATTCTCGCGTAAACTCATAGAGACGAGACTAAGATCGTTCTCCCTCACAGTTGCCGTCTATTCGCGAAATGGGGCAACATTTTTCAAAGCTGCCAACAAAAAATTCATAATCATAGCTTCATTGTACCATTAGTATTGCATGAAGAACAAAAGTAAACGATATATCAGCGAAGGAAAACGAGTGCGATTTTGTAGTCTCAAATTGGCGGCCTGTAGTTGGCTACACACCACAAATAATGCTTCCGGGTAGGGCGAATGTAGATCCTGAGTATTTACACAGGTATTTTCTTTTGCTCCTTTGACCTGCCTTTTTCATTTCTACTTGATGGGCTGTATCATTTTGTAGGACAGGCTTCAAAGTTTCATACCAGGTACAAATTTGTATGTTTTTCAAGAAATGGAGGCGGATGCACACTAGGCAAAAGTAATGATAAATCAGGGCTCACTGTCCTCTTACTGCGTGAGTTCGACCCCTGTCAGCTGTTTGTCAAATTTGCGAAAAATTTTATCGCTCATGCCCTATCAGGAATTTGACCGGAGTTTTCTCAGGGGTCAAGGACTATCAGGCCCGGAGGGTTTAGGGCTTTCAGATTTAGGGACAGTGCTGTGCGGCCAAACGTTAACGTGTTAGTAAATGAGATATTAATTGTGGTGTGGGGCCTGCTCGACAACGAAAACATTCCAATCGCTACGTGACTCTAAATTACACGATGCTTGCACGTGATCTGGTTACCTTACCGCATGACCTCTGAAAGGAGTCCGTCAGAACAAAATGGCTCGTATGTATTTTAGAGCCGATATCTCGACATAGGCCTGACGAATGAAGTATAACGGATTAGTTCTATTTTAGAATGTGAAATAAAGCAAGCGTGCAGTGTCGAGAAGTGGTTTGCCGGTTACCCCGTTTACCTGTGGCAGCGTGACAGTGGCGTTTTTTTCAATGAAAACGGGACCATTGTCGTCGACGTCAGCCACCTGGATAATAACCAATACTGCTGACGTGGTGTTGTCGTCACAGCATGTGACTGTCACCGTAAGGTTGATCTGTGGCGTAATTTCTCTATCTAAAGGTTTGTCGACCGAAATATTCCCACTGTTTTCGTCTATGCTGAAGGCATCTAAAATGAGGAGAAAAAGAGGGAAGGAAAATGTTTTAAGGATAAAAGGCTTAATTTCCTTTTTCACACCTGAATGTTTTTCTGCAAAAATAATGTTTTAACATACGTGCATGAAAGTTCTTCCTACACGGAATTTTTCACTCTCTCTCTCTTTGCTTTTTTTAACACTGACCCCAGGAATCATCACCATCATTATCACCATCATCATCACCGTCACCATTATCATTACTATCACCACAATCATTATCACCGTCGCCGTGACCGTCATCACCACCACCACCACATCACCATCATCATCACCACCATCATCGTCATCATCATCACCATCATCATCGCCATCACCATCGCCACCACCATCATCATCGTCGTCGTCGTCGTCGTTGTCATCATTATTTAATATTTAACATTAACTAATGTATACATTACCTGACCCCGGGGTCTCTTCCAAAGAATACTTGGTACCGTTATCTCCCCTAAAAGGGTCGGTTGCATTAATCTCTCCTAAAACCGACCCAGGCTTAACGTTTTCCTTCACTGATAAGTAATGGGGAGATGTCCACTGAAGTGACACTGTGAAAAAAAGCAGTTGTTATTGTGAATGACAGCGAGGTATGGAACAATACATAGTTAGGGCTGACAAGCTTTATAGATGATTTGTCTACAGCTGGGTCTTTTAAATGGGTAGGAATCCTACGTAGCCAAAGAATTTGCGTATTAGGGTCGTACAATGACTCGGGAGCCTCGCGCCAATGCCGCGGCCACAGATGGAGAAAATTTGTCTGTATTTGTGGTATAAGTGAAATATTCTTGAGCACGGCGTATGTTGTTTACACATCACAAAAAAAAACAACCATAAAACACTAGAGTTGACCTCGGAACTTCTGCAGTTATAGCCGAAGCATGGTTGCAGTGGACGCTCATATTTTTTACGAAGCAAAGTACAGGAATCTCATGAGTGATCCAGTTATCGAAGAATTCGAAAATATATGTTTATGTATTTAAATACTTATTTATTTATTTAGCCGCTAAGCCAGACTCGTTAATTTCCATACACTATGGCAGATATAGCGTAATGGATAGAGAAAACTGGAATACCCGGCGTAAATCTGCGACACTTGACAAGTTACTGACACACTTTCCCACGTGTGACGAATATGGATTTGCACACCATATTGGTGGAAAACAAGCAGTCGCCAATTCAGTGTTAGACTGCACAATGGCCAAACGAGCACCAGCGACTGCTCATTGTCACTCAGGCCGAACATCCACCGAAAGCGAGGGAATCTACAAATCCCATCCCCAAAGCCGGGTTTGAAATTGCACTTCGTGTGCCCTAACGACTGAAAGTCAAGAGCCTTTAACCACTCTACCAGCTGTCATAACTGAATGGAAAGTCATGGAATTCATATCAAATATTTTTGTGAGACCTAAAAAGGATGGTTTTTTCAGAATAATTCTAAATCTAAAATCTCTGAATGCATGATCATTTCAAAATGGACACACTATTGTGAAGACACGCTGTAAAATGGCCTAAGATCTCAACGATACCTACTACACTATACTGATTGCAGAAGAATATCAGAAATTTTTACAAGTTTCCTGGGAAAATAAATCGTACAAGTTCTGTGCCTTGCCAAACGGCCTCTCTTGTACACCCAGATATTTGATGAAATAGTTTAAACCGGTTTTTTCCCAACCTTAGAAGAAGCTAACGTGATTGCATAGGCTATATTGATGATTGAAACATTCAGGCCGACACTGAAGAGGACTGCCATACAAGTGTTCAAGATTCTCGGCAACTATTATGGATTTTTTGTTCATGATCAAAAATCTGTATTTGAGCCAACACACACAGTGGCTTTTCTTGGTTTTATCCTGAATTCAGTAGACATGACTGTCTAGATCATATGAAAACGATGATAAACTCTGTTTTGACTAAAAGAGAGATAACTGTGCTGAATCTGTCTCAAACAATTGGCACAATCGTGTCTTTGCTTCCCTTTGTGGAGTTCGCTCCTCTCTATCCCAGATCTTTGCAGAATGATAAGACACAAGCCCTGAAGAGCAATAAGAGTAGTTATCATGGATATTTGATTTTGTCAGACGAGTCTGCAGAAGATTTCAAATGTTGGTTAAACAGTTTAGACAAAGAATTTAAAGGGGTATCACGCGGTTCCCTCCCCGTCCCAGTTAGTGTCGCTTCAAAAGAGGAGTGGGGAGCATATTTAGCCAGGTTACCACCGGTGGTAGGGGGCCTCGGTAAACATTAATGCAGAAGAACTGAAAGCTGCTTTTTGGGGTATTAAAATGTTATCAACATATTATTGCCGTCAAACATGTTACAAATGGATAACACGACTGCTGCAACCTATGTAACCAACACGGGTGGAACAAGGTCTAAATCTTGCAATGAGATTGCAAAAGAAATGTGGCATTGGTGCATTGGTTTAGATGTATTTTTGACAGCGTCACATATAGCAGGTGTACATAGCAGTGTGGCTGATAAGCAGTCAAGAGCGCTCTGTGGTAACGCTGAGTGAATGCGCAACCCTGAAGTGTCCCAAGACATTCTGAAACAACGGACAAAGCCTAAAACTGATCGTTTTGCCTTAAGTCAGAATAAACAACTTACGAGACATGTTTCATCGCTACCTGACCCAGACGCAGAACATGTAGATGCATTTACACTGAATTGGAATAACTCAATTTTTTATGCATTTCCCCCATTCTGTGTGATCTCCGTTTACCTCCAGAAAAGGATGTGGGTGACGGGTATAATGGTGGTCCCTATATTGAATACTCAGACCTGGTTCTCCAGACTGATGAAGTTGTTGATTGCTCCACCCCTTGTAATCCCACGACAGCGACACCTGTTGCAGGTACAGCACAAGCCGGATCTGTTACGCCCTCTCCAACAGAAGCTGAAGATGATGGCTTGCCGAGTGTCCATATTTTGCTCAAATTGGCAAATGTTTCAGGACGGGCTGCCTCTCTTGTACTTGCATCATGGCGGAAAGGGGCAAAACAGCAGTACAAGACATGCAGAAACAGAAAACAGCGAACAGAAACTGTGCACTGATTGACTAGATCTTACGAACTGGTAAATAAATACTATGATAAACCGTTGTTTACGTCTCGAGATAAGTTCGCTCAGACAGTACTGCGTTTTTGTGGTAGAGGAATCCGATGCGGACAGGTTAACAACGGAGTGATGTTAAGCTATTGTTGAAGGTAATTCGTATCAACGATTCAGTGAACTGAAATGCTAATTCAGTACTACAGGCCTACTGGTATACACTCGTATACGCTCTATCGATGCATTTTTATGTTGGCAGTATAGATAGTAGATAAAAAGTCTGAAAATAAATAAGTAAAATGTTCATGCAAAACCAGTGTAATAGGTCTTAACTTCTAACAGCCTGTTACATATACATGTTCTCGCAAAATCCCGTGATTACAACGAGATTTCCACAGAAGTCGAATACCGTTTCTTAAATCCATGGGCCCGTTTCGCAATGCGGACATAAAGGTTACGTACACGCTAAGTACTGGCGTCCATGGTATTTATACGTGTACACACGCTGCGTGTGATTTGTGACACGAGTTCAAGGATTCTGTCTTACATTCTTTCCAGTGAAAACGGCCAGACGGTAGAGACACAAAAGCATTGCACTTACCTGTAGCCTTTAGAGACATCATAAACAACAGGAAAGCGCATATCATGGTTGGTTGACACCACATGGTTCCTGAGAACAAGGTTAAGGCATTGGCTGAAAATACATGGTGACAGAAGTAGAACCAAAATAAAAGCGATTTTGTTCGTATGTATGTATGCTTGGGTTTTACGTCGCACTTAACAATGTTTTAGTCATCTGACGCCGAGGGGTCCTTAGAATATATATATACTGTGTCTCTTTGTGGCAGGGCGAGTTTATTCCTCCAAAGTGCTACCGACATGTGGACATCATGCCGAAGACACGACATGACACCCTACCAAGTCACATTATGCTGGCACCAAGCCAACGAGTCCTGTTCCTTGCTTTAACCTCTCAGTGCGGAGCACCAAGCCAGGCAGTAACAAGTACCATTTTTAAAGTCTTTTGTGTGACCCGACCAGGGATTGATTCCCGATCTCCTGACCTCGAGGGTGACGTTCTAACCACCAAACAGCGATTATTACTACAGTCGTCGATTAAATGACTGAACGAATGAATGAATGAATGGCAAAACTTCCCTGTATGTGACGTATAGACTTACACGCCACACGGGTGGGGGTGGGGGGCGAGAGTTGGGGCGGGGGATATCTTTGAAAGTGACCATTACAGGTATACCGGTACCAATAATACATGAACATGTATTTCCAAAGCCTTGAGTGCTTTGTGACTTAACATAGTTATGCATTGGATGTTAATCCTATTTAGTTATTATATGCAGAAATTTCTTCTTGATAAACACTATAGTATTTTGGATCCGCCTACAATCTGGGAATATCGAATGCCTGCAATTAGTACTTGATAAATCCGGCGAGAAGACAGTAATGTTTTACTCGTCTTTCGAGGTGCTGTATTAAAACTTAAACATTACATAAAACTGTAACCACTTGAAATCCAAGATTTTGGCAGTGTTTGAGGAGAGAAAGAAGTTATAATGTTATAGGATAATACGTTCTCTAAGGTGTTTGTGAAAGCATATTACTGGATATGTTCGTGGAATTCTGTCGAGCTTTTCCCGGATTCTTCCCACCGGATGACAACCGTCCTATAATTAGCGTCCATTCTACACATGGTGTAAGTTGTGGCAAACGTAAATGCCATAACGACGAATAAGCCTACTGTACAGATACGTCGCCACGATAGTTACGTTTGACAAAAACATTACACCGTTTTTGTAAAAGTGGTCCCTGATGAAGTATTTATGTATTTATCTGACTGGAGTAAAACACCGGTGAGATAAACAAATAAATCTTAAGTTTAAGAAACTTATCACGTTACATAGTGTTAAACTGTTGTACTTGTTTATTAACTTGATTGGTGTTTTACACCGTACTCAAGAATATTTCACTTTTACGACGACGGCCAGCATTTATGGTGGGAGGAAATTGGACAATATCTTGTGTCTCCTCCTTTCTTAATGAATGTTATACCGATACTGCTAGATCATTTGTCATAAAATTGAATGCATGCCAGGACCCTGTTTTACGAAGAGTTTGACATAACTTAATTCGGCATCAATAAAACATTTGTTTCCATAGAACCACATGTCTAAGCTGTTCGTTATCCCGTGTTGTCCGATCGCACAGCCTCTAGTAAATACACACTGGTACAAAACTCCTCGACGGTATCGGAGGCCCGCTAGTCGAGTAGTCGGCTCTGGCCTGGCCGAGACTCGGCAGTAAATAACAACGGGCCCCGAAAGCGGGCCCCCAAAACGATGATGTAGTTGTCAACATGGCCAGTCCGGCGCGAATGACTTTCAAAATAGAGCTACCGTCGAGGAGTTTTGTACCATGTATTTGTGTGCATTTACTAGAGGCTGTGCGACCAAACAACACGGGACAACGAACAGTTTAAATATGTGGGTCTACGCAAATAAATACCATGTTGTCATAAAATAAATTATTGACACCAACATCAAACTGTGAGGGACAACATGATACGTTGGTAAAATACGGCTGAAATGAGTACGAAAGATGTAGGGCTTAGCCTCTATAGATAATAATCTGTGGGTAAGCCCGCTAAAGCCACGTCAAACATGTAACTAACAGGGCCACGTATCTTCGCCGCATGCGTTATCACAACACTTACACCGTGTTTGTGAGCCGGGCCCCAGCCATGGAGTACACTTTTTGAATAGAAATCGACGTTTTCAGAATGATTGGTGTGGATTAACATGACTGATATTTCCAGCTGCAATACATCCGCTGCTGGGCAAAGTTGCACAGTAATGTATATATTTCATGTCTAGGCCTACAAGGTGGGTAAACTTACCTGTACAAATTCTCGCCCTCCTTAGGGACACTAATAAACGTGACCAACCACGATCACATAAACTGAAAACTGAGATTTCGGAGCATTTCTATATAGCAGGCCTACAATAAAATAAGTCTTACACACGACTGCTTATTACTGCATAACTTCTAGGACTGGTCTAATACACAAGTAGCACCCGGACTCTCTTTCTCGAACCATACATGCCTTTTACCCATCATCCGTTCAAACAAGGAAGGAAAATTCGGTGTTTGAAGTGCATGCGTAGTATAACAGGCCTGGTGTTCAATCTTTAGAGGGTGTGACCTATTTAAACCAAAAAAAAAAAAAAAGCTCCTGTATAGATACTAGCGTGGGTATATGTCTGTACAGCAGGTACAGTTGTATCGGATTACTGATTAGGTATGTGTGTGCCTATATATGCGATATGGTACCTGTGGCTGGGGATGTCATTCTAATGTGTTGTTGCGTGAACGGTTGGCAGTCGCGTTGTACAGAGACGCCAGTATATATACAGTGTAATAAAATGCCGTAATGTATAATGCATGAGTGGCACTTGCTATACCACCGAAACAACATTATTACATTATGTACTGACAAGCAATTTGCTACCAATAATAGTGTAATAATTTTGCCATTTGTGTAATAGGATTGAGTCGTATAAATAGAATAGTGTTTAAACATTAGATAGCATCTGTTGTGGCAGAGGTGACAGGATTTATTTATTTGGAGTTTCAGGCGGCACCCAAAGAGTATTTCGGGTATAAACGAGCATTATGATGGGAGGAAACCCAGACAGAGCCCGGGTGATACCACGACGATCTGCAGGTTCCTGGCAGACCGTCCGAGGTACGCAACTATTAATGATACCAGTGTGATATAGACTTAAAAGAAAAACCACATTTATACGTTGGTTCTGAATCTACATGTAGTCTTCAATATTTTTTGGGTATTGTTTTCCCGAGATTGAAACTTTAAATAAAGATTAAGGTGCTTTTTGGGTCATGTTGAACAGGCCGAAGCACAGTGATGTCACAGATTCTTTCTGGTTGCTAAACATCCTCTAATTGTTATATGTCTACGTTTTCCATGAATATATAGGTCTAAATAGTGCAACATGTGTATCTATACTTAGTGTGGAAATATAACAGTACTGCATGTGATCTGTTCTTTTAAACTCAGAGCGACAGCTTTCGTTAGAGGTTCCTGGGTTATAGTGCCATGCTAGCAGGCTAACCACAAGGCCCCGGAAGCCCGGGAAGCCCCGTCGTGTTATGAGATTTACTTCAGGTATAAAAACACTAAATGAATTTTGTATGCTAGATTCAGGCACGCATAAAACGGAGGTGGTGGGCAGTGATTGGCTATATCTCAAAAGTGTATTGAAGCATTGCCCGGTAATTTTGCAGGCAAAAACTATGACAAATAAAGGTTGAAAATGGGGAATTACTTGGCGGCAGAATTAAACAGAGACAAATATAATGTAATGAGCAAATGCCACCTACCGCCAGTTTCTATGGCGACAGGACAATAGTACCTGCATTCCAACTGATTTATTTTGAGAACATAATGGTCAGCCTATGATGATATTTGGATATGTTGCAGGCCAGGCATCTAGTTATTTGACAAGATGTATTATTTGGGCCAGCAAAAATTAAGAGATGCAGTTTTTGGTGGGTGTTCTGTCTGAAATTACTATATCAATAGTAAGGCTTTTTGGCTTTTTTTTATACCTATAAACGTAAGTGGCATAGGCTGGTCTCCCACTGCCCCTCTGATCTAGGTGTTAAAGTAAAAGACAGCTCATGACTGAGATACCGTCCATTAAAAATATAAAATTCTCTCTTGAATGAAAAAAAATGTTCTAAAGAGTATGAATGCGTTACTGAATTATCTTCGTTTGGAGTATTTTGCTGTCGACTGGGGATCTGAAGGCGCCCATGCTTTTAAGCCTATGAGAGACTGACCAGTCAAAGAGCTAGGAGATATCAGCTGTTTGTAAGCTATGACGTAAATATTCTGAGCCTGTCAATGTAACATGTAATAACACAAGGACAGCACACCGTCTTAATGTTACATGTTTTAATCATGACAAGTACATTGGTGAACAACCCTACAAAGTATTTCCAGACCATTGTCTTGTGGCAGGTGTAAGTTTCTTGATCATTTCATGATATAAATTGACATATATACTTAAGTTACAAACACAACCCTAGCATCTTACTATAGAGGCTCATGTGACAAGGATGTTCCTCGCTTGGAACGTTTACGTCACAATCCAAACAGAATGGCTGCGTTTCATGATAGGCAACGGAACACGGTCAGATGTCATTTTCCGATGTCGTAGTGACTGTTTGAAAAATACTTAGCAAAATATACATAATATTATCCAACGTTATGGACAAACTTAACTTAGAATATGCGTTGTCTTTAAGGATCATTGTGTTGTAAATGACGACGTTACACATGTTTAATAAATATATTTGCACTAGAATTTGGTCTTTTCATCTGGCAAATGTGTTAGACCTGCATTTTGATTATATTTTTATTTTTAATATATTCATCAATATTATCATAATTCAGATTAAATACAAATGTTTAAATGCAAACAACTAATTTACATTCAAATATATTTAGTTGTTTATTTATTTATTCATTTGTTTATTTTATTGCTGTGTTAGACCGTACTCAAGAATATTTCGAATACGACGGCTCCCACCATTATGGTGTGGAAACATTCTAACGAATTTAACGCCAAACTGCTACATCTGTCAGTCAGTCAGTCCGACCGTCCGTCCATCTGTCTGTTTGCCTGACTGTTTTGGTGACAAGACGCGCGATCGACGGTTCACTTTTGTGCGGACTGCCTGTTTCCATTAATATCAGTTTGAGCACGGTATACAGTATATGCCATGCATGGGAAAGTTCTTCAGTATCTTGCCATGCGTCAGTGGTTTACTACAGAGGCTCCACCCTGTGAAGTGAAAGCCATGCATCGTACACATTAAAAATCTTTGAATATATGTCGTTCAAAAAAGAAGAAATAACTACACAGAGCTACCTGACAAGCTCTCAGAAAGGGACTATACTCTGTTTCGCACCATTACAATGTAATAGATAAGTATGAATTTGTGCTTGTTCTGACAATGGTGAGGAACGTTTCAAAAATTCCTGAATCCTAGTAGAGGCATTGGTGACCATGTATGACGCTTTTCAGTTGTACTTCTCACTTTTGCTGTCTGTTTCTGTCTTATAAATATATAAAACCTTGTTTAGGTACCCTGACAAAATTCTTCCATTAAATCCATATTTTTGTAGGATGATGGATTCATGAGAAGGGATTATTTCCTTATCATTGACGGAATTATTCATTTCCAGAAACGGATTATACTGTTAGATCAACGGAAAGGCAATCCGTTATCCCCCAGATAACGGGTTTGACGGTGGAAAAAATTCAGGGTAGATTCGGTTTGTCCGAAAATACCCCTTAGTCACCAGGCATTACCAGTTCTAAATAATGCAGAGTCTCACATTTACTATTTCACAAATTTATAATATGCATGACGATTTGTTGTTTTTAATTTGTTTCTTCTAATAATACGTCCATTGCCTCCAAGGGCTTGCACATACCAGGCTTCATCAATCAACGTTCTCGCAGCTTCGGAAATGACGATTGTTTACGAGCTACTTCGCCATACCGCCAAGCGATTAACGAAGAAACAAGATTGACAAAAATTGATTGACGAGGTACACAGATAGTAAAAGAAAAATGATTTTATCTAAGACTAAG
Organism: Acanthopleura granulata; assembly: GCA_016165875.1. Lineage (NCBI taxonomy): Eukaryota > Metazoa > Mollusca > Polyplacophora > Chitonida > Chitonidae > Acanthopleura > Acanthopleura granulata. Next base: position 2,966,311 of record JABBOT010000082.1, read on the forward strand.
GAGATACTAGTAAGTTTTACAAAACCAAACCGTAAAGTCTGACTTTCGAGTATGCCACTCGTATGCTACGAAAGCGTTGTTGCAAGCCGATAAGATTGGCAACACTCGTTACGGAAAAAAACCTTAACAGGGGTTCCCAAAGAAATATATGTGAAAAAATGAAATAATACATATAAATTGTAAGTAAAGCTGCTAGCACATAAGGGAGGGGTAGTCACCAATTTTAACGATGGAGGAAAAGCAATCGATGTTTAGGCATAAAATCTACTTCAAAACTGAAACTCGTAATCAGTGAATAATTTCCCATTCAACTACCAATATAGACGCCTTGATTGCAGCTGCTCTTAAAAGGACCTTGCGGACATTGGAATATGGAAGTAACAATATGCAGATAGAAGATGATGCTGGCGAGATGTAAGTGAGAAGCTACCCCGAATTTCTTCACCATCGAACATGCATGTGATGAGATTGCAGTGGCGATGCTGGTGAATAGGGGGAGTTTTGAGTTCGAACTCTTTTATCTTTGACGGTGATAAGAAGTCCTACTGTACCAAGTGACGTGTCAAAACAGTTAGACAACTGTTTTTAATGACATTTACTATAAAAAAAGTTTCACAAAAAGTTATTTAGAGTTGACGAACGACAAAAAAAATAAGGAGCTGAAAGTTTGTGAACTTGAAACGTTCCTGAAGAAGCGTCATTTGTGTATCCGGGGAACGCTGAGACAGGCGATTGGTAAATTAATGCCCGTCTGCAACACTTTCCCAACATTTTTAACAAGATATAGTGCCTTAATGAGAAGCGAGTTAGAACTCGGAACTCGTTTTACTGTTAATTCCCGACGTTTTGATGAAGTTTCTAATTTTATTATTATTATTTATTTGTTGTCAGCAGATTAAGCCGTGCTTCATTTAATGGATTTGGTTTTACGCCATACGCAAGATTATTTCATCAATGCGACGGCGGCCAAAATTAGGGTGGAAACAGAGCAGAACCCGGGGGAAACCCACGACCATCCGCACGTTGCTGACATACCTCCCCACTTGGAAGAAACCAGGATCAGCCGGAATTGAACTCACAGCGACTGTCTGATTGAGAGACGCCTGGGTGTTAAGGTTGCGCTAGCAAGTTAACCATGCAATTCGTCCGACTACATATGACGTGAAGCTCAAGTAGGGCCTACACACGTAGAAATCTAAAGATTATACGCACACACATACAAAATACCAACTTCCTTTCCAGTCGTCAGTGAGAAAGTCAACCTGGGGACAATCGTGCACGAGTCCCTCGGGCCTATGCCCAGTTTCCTCCAGACATAAAATGCTGGTCGCTGTCGTGTAAGTGAAATATTCTTGAGTACGGCTTAAAACACCAAACAAATAAATTAATACCTAATAAATTAATAAATTAAATTTATTTATTAAATTATTATTTATTAGTTAAATTAAATAAATTAATAAATTAAGTATTGAACTGATATCATTTTTATTTACAGAACATTTGGACGGATTGAGAACCCAATATACATATATTCTCGTTTATACATGATGATAAATTGAAATTCAAGAGCTTTTATACTCTAAAAACAAATACAAACAACTGCCTTAAACACAGAAATCATGAGCTTCTGATCAACCGTTACGCAGGTTCATCCAGTCTAAAACTATACCGTCAAAAGGTCAACAAGTGTAAAAGACAGTGCACACGGCTCAGCAGTCTTTTGTGATAACATATAAAAGGATATTGAGACGCGTTCGATGATTACACAGATTACACTTTCAAGGAAACTTCGACTCATGCACATCGGGGCAATATACGAGTTATCCCGCAGAACAGGAAACGATTCGATATCAGGCCTCGAGCACATGGTTAGTTAATGAGCACATTGCTAAGTAATGACGAATGTAGTTTTCCATCCTATTTTTACACAAATTTTCCTTTGGTACATGGGGCCCAAGCAGACATAAGCTACTAACATTGCCGATCCACTTTGAAATGTAATTACATTAATACATATGATATAGGACAAGAAAGCGGTAGCCTAGACGTAAGGACTTCTTCCTACAGCAATGAGTGAGTCACTGAGTTGCTTGGGGTTTAACGTTTAACTTAACAATATATCAGTCATGACCACGAACACTGAGTCATTCAGCGATATTCAAAGCGGAACTCGAGTTTATAATTTATAAATAGTACAATGGCAGATATATTTGCACATGTGTATATGTACACAAATGAAACAGCTCTGCCTTGCTCTACAGATTCGAAATCATTTACTGCCGTTTGTTTTATTTCGTAAGAGTGATACTTACTTCACTCGACTGTTACACAGCTTTAACTAAAACGGCAGTGTGGGGTTTAACGATTAACTTTGAAACAGCAAAGGGCCGTTTTAAAATTGTGATACGGCATCGTTTGTTTAACGCAAAGCACATTGGGCGATTAAAAACAGTTTAACACGGACAATAGGATGTTGTAACAATAGGATGCTGTAATAACAGGATGCTGTAACAATAGGATGCTGTAACAACAGAAAGTTGTCTCAAGATCTCTGTTGTTCGCGTCTTTCAATGACCCTTTTAAAGACATTTTTGTCATAAATGACTGAACTTCTTAACTACATGTTTACATAAACTTTGAATCATTTAAGAGCCATTTGCAAATCGAACTTGAGGAAAAAAAACGTACAAATCTACATACACACACTTGCCTCATACATACATCATTTCAGAAACATAAATTAATTCATAAATACCGAATCCACTGGCATTTATACCAGGACGTATCTGAGCCAGCACACGACAGAGAGATACAGCACAGAGGACAGAGGAGCTTCCCCTGAGTTCTTGTCGCTCTCATCTCCACTTGTTTTTACCTCTCGCTTCTGGTTGCTATCAAACGCCTGCCGATCGTGCATGATTCCACTTTCCCCGCTGTTAGATCGGGTTTTCGTCGTCGTGGACAGCCCGGTTTTCCGCTTTCCCCCAACAGCAGTTGCTGCGATCGTCTCAGTAGATCTAGGAGCCGGGCTAAACGTAGTCGCTTCAACAACGGTGGTGTCGGCGGCGGTGTACACGGGAACACGAATGCTCACCGTGGTGGTAGGCATGCGCATTTTAGGGGTTGGACTGACGGTCACATGGCTGCTCTGCGTCATTTCTGCTGTTACAGGTGTTGTCCCGAGTCCAAACTCCAAACCATTGTTAAAATAGTCAGGAACCACGGGTTTTTTGGATACCGGCAAATTCTTAACGGTAGGCACTCCGTTGGATAGTTGTGTGGAAGATTCTGACACTACTGATTCGGAAGCAGAGTTGAATTTATCGCCCTGCTGATGTTTTTTAGCATACTGCATCTTTTTAGTGAAGTCAGTTGTCAATAAAATTGTGGTCAAAGTTTCTGGCTTTGACATCGGAAGACTTGTTGACTCACTGGTGGACATTCCGGAGGGAAACAATGATGTTGACGACAAAGGATTGTTAGATTCATTCTGAAGATGCTCTCTTCCGAAACTCGTCCGCTGGGTGACGTTTATAGGCACAGGATTGGCAGTCGGTTTCTCAGTCTTAGGCACCTGGAAACTCGTTGGTAGTTCAGTACTGGACAGTCCACTGGGCAGCAGTGTTGATGACAGTACAGAATTCGAATAAACTCCTGTCGTCACCGGGTCAGCTATAGTTGTGGACATTTCCTGGGAAGCATGTGCACAGAGCGCTGAGGACACCGGAGGAGAAGAAGAAAAACAGTAACCAGGGGTTTCCTCACCGCAATTCAAGTCCGCAGCTGTCAACTTGGAGAGGACTACGCGTTGGCCTTGTCTCTTGCACCAGTTATATTGTATAGGGCTTCTGAGCGCCAGGTGACTTCTTGGATTGCGAACATGCGGCAACAACCAGGATAAAGTACAAGAACATTCCATTTCATTCTTGTTAAAGTAAAAGGTCGTGAGAGCCATTGACAGACTCTCTACTGTACGACATTGGAGTTCTTCAATTCTATTCCCACTGAAATGGAAACTTTTAACGGCGGCCAAGTCGAAAAAGGCGTTATTTTTTAGCTTTTTGATGTTGTTTTTGACAACATACAAGCCCCGGATTTGATATAGCTTCCTGACAGCGTACGAGTCAAAAAGCTTGGCTGTAACGTTTTGGATATCGAAATACTTCACGTGACTGATGTTGAAAAATGCATTGGGGTGAATGACGTCAACTGTAATGTTGTAAAGTGTGATTTTTTCTATGTTGTTCAATGAATGGTAAGCGAAAGGTTCGATTTCTCTGATACGAACACTGTGCAGGGTTAGGGAATCCATGTTGGAGAGGAAGCTGAACGTACATCCTTTGAGATAATTTATTTCAGATTTGTATATGTCAATGCTGGTTATGTTTGGTAAACTGCCGAATGCACCAGATGGAATTTCGTCCAGCTGAATGTTCCAAAAGACTACTTTTTCCGTGCTTTCGGGAATGTACTGGGGGAATTCCGACAGCCCTCGGCAGGTCATTTCGTTTTGTCGGCAGTAGCACTTTTTGGGACAGGGCTGACAAACACCGATCGTTGCCAGAAAGAGAACTACAACTGCTTTGATGGCTGCAATCATTCTTGATGTTCAGTAGACGTGGATTATTTCCTTATTTTCCTTATTATTTTCCTGATAAAAAATAAAACAGTAAAAAAATCAAATAGTCCTAAGTAAATGTAACACATAATCTCCTGTGAAATGTTCAAAGTGTCCTACTTTACTCTTTCTAACACAGTTGAAGAGGAAAAACATCAAAATTGATAAATATATTTATTTATTTATTTGATTAGTGTTTTACGCCGTAATCCAGAATATTTCACTTATACGACGGCGGCCAGCATTTTGGTGGGAGGAAACCGGGCAGAGCCCAACACCATCCGCAGGTTGCTGGCAGGTCCTCCCACGTGCGACTGGATATAGGAAGCCAGTGTGAGCTGGACTTGAACTCACAGCGACGGCATTGGTGAGAGGCCCCGCTGGGGCGAGCCAGTCTTAAGCTGTCTTTTATTTGAACACGTTTATAAGCAAATAGCGTTACATTGAGTTGGTTTGTTTTCATCAACATTCACAATGAAGAAAATACATATGTCCATGACTTCTGTAGGGTCATCAAGCCGTGTACTGTATATTATATTGATATACTAATGAACAAAATTATACGATAACGAATATCGTAGAGAGGGTTATGATGACGTCATTAATTCGTTCTTCGATATAAATGATAAACCACAGAAAATTATCCCAGCAAAATAAATTTGGTATCCCATAAAAAGCGATAGCTCTCTTGAGTATACAATTATTAAAATTGCTTCAAAGGTATAAGCCCTTGACATCCCACATACATTCTTTAGTGTATAATACACTTGTCGTGAAAACCGTTGGGTGCCCAGTTTCCTCCAACCACAAGGCTGGGCGCCGTCGTGAAATACTCTTGAGCGCGGCGCAAAGCACCAGTCAAATAAATAAATAAAAATGTCAGCACCATAGGTGAAATAATATTTATAACATCAACAAATTTAAAAGGCTGTAATCCCTGAGTGGTGATCCCAGTCGGTCTGACATTGTGCTTTTCACTCACGACCTTTTCAATTTGTTACCCATTTGTTACTGTGATGCTGAATTTTTCACGAATGTATTCTTGTCACATACCAAGCGATCTGTCTGAAGTATCACATTCGTACGTCAGAAACATTTTGAGTGATTACGAATTTAAGGCAGGTTCAGACCTCTACATCCGACACAGAATTACATGCTCTTAATATACGTGACTACTTACCTTCAAACTGTTGACCAGTGCGGTCAGTATATACAAGTCCATATTCAACGTTCTTCCTTTTATACACCTATCCTTTACTGACGTCATCAAATGTAAAGTAATTTCTGGAAGTGATTTCATGGGAAACAAACAAGAAATTCCCACAGATAAATTTTCTCACAATGAAACAGAAAGCCAAATAAAACAGATAAAACCTGGCTTTATTCATTTTTGTCACCCCCATCGAGTGACACTTCCATTTGTGTTGGGTGTCTCAAGAGCATACTTCCGCTGCTGAGTGCAGAGCCTTCTCCCATGTTAACACCCCGACAAACAAACTGCTTCACAACATCCGCTGTCGCATTTGACCGCCATTACTTCCCGGCTCTTCAGCAAAGACGGCAGCCGATCGTCTCCAACAGCTATCCCGCTTTGGTCAAGATGGATACTATCTGCATCAGGGATGCTTTAACAGTGACAAGGCAGACCGTTGTCCGGTTTTACACGGAATATACTCACCATCAGCCCGCATAGCATGTGTACATGATACAAGCCCTACATGGTTTCACCACCCATATTACCCGGAAATTACTAAATTTTTGTGTTTCTGAAATAACACTATTTTTTCAAGTAAACCCTATGGCATTTACCGCTAGTTGCCCCACACATGGTCATCCGTGTGAACATCGCGCTCAGATTTTATGAATGCGCACGAGGAGATTATTTTCATCCTTTCAGAGAAAACTATCCCTTTAATAAGTCTCTGGGAGTTTAGAAAAAGAAAACTCCGACAATAATCAGATTATTGTTAAAATAGATCTACTGTACACATATTCGTATGCATAGGCCCTATAATATCTATACAACATGCCTCAAGACAGTTACAGCTCGGTGTAATGACCCAGGTGCCTCTCGCGAATGTGGTCGTTGTGAGCTCAAGTCCAGGTCACGCTGGCTTCCTCTCCAACCGTACGTGGGAAGGTCTGCCAGAAAAGCTGCGTATGGACGCGGCTCTGCCCGGTTTCCTCCCACTATAATGCTGGTCGACATCGCATGTATGTGAAATATTCTTGAATACGGCGTGAAAAATCCAATCAAATAAATAAATAAATAAATATATAAAAGCAGTTACTGAGATTACTGTACCATTGGTTACATCAGTGCTCAGTTGTTTGGGTGGCTTTTAAATGGGGCTATATATTTTGTGCGTCAGTCGTTTGGAAGATCGTTAGAAACTTGCCAAAAGCATAAAACAGACAAACATCGCATAAATTAAATTCTGATTCTTGAGTATGACGTTAAATATACAGTTAACTAACACTGATATATATAAATTTTTTTGTTTTATCACGGAAAAACATCCTAATGCATGCTGCCCTGGCATATTGGGTTTAACTGATATACGTCGCTGGCTCAAAACCATGTCGCGTTTAGCTATGCTTAGCAGATTTTTCAGATTTCCTGTGTTTCCTCTCCTGTTTTTATAATAAATAAACAAATAAATAAACAAATAAACAACTGTGAAAGAAAAGATAGCCAATCACTTTTAGTTCGTCAAATGGATAAAATAGTTATTAATAACAAACGAAGTGAGCATTTTAAACACAATATAGGTAACACACATTTGAGAAAATAGACAATACTTAGTTATTAGGGGTCCACGCAGGTAGTCCTGCGGGAAATATATTGTTTTCGTTCGGATTATTATTATTATTATTATTATTATTATTATTTTGTGCAGCCCACAGCCTAGACCGCTTGACCAATTGACTTGAAATTTGCAGTCTTATTCCCTGATGGCTAAAGTTGTGCACCACGGAGCCCGATTTTTGTTATGTGACATGATTTGGCGACCATATTGGATTTTATTTGAAATCGTTTAAACATCTTCTTCTCAAGAAAGGCTGAACGGATTGATATAAAATTTAATAGGTTGGTAGACCGTTCCCAGATAGAGTAAGTTCGAGAAAATCGTTTACTTCCGGTAAAAACTGTGGAAGCTCGCCACTGGCCAAAATTGTGACGTCACAAGTGGTTTCGAAATTTCATATTTTTTTTTTAACGTATTCCAATGTATTTTGGGACGAGAATTCCGAATTTGCCTTTGGTTTTTGTCTATCTTTGTAACTTTTTGAGACATGGTAAATTTTCAATTACGTATTTTCAATGGCATGTAGAGCTAGAGATCTGAAAACTTGTAATTGTAGCTTAAAGTGTGTGCTTTCAGAAGTATGTCAACGGATTAGAGCTACGATCAATAGTTTTCTCGCTAGAAATGTTTCAATGACACCACCCTATTTCAGAAATAGAAATGTCAGCCTGTGCATTTAGCATAGGCTTTGGAGGTAACTGTGTTTTACTTACTCTGTATGTGCTGCTGCTAACTTGCCACATAAGTCGGCCACTTGTTACGCAAACCGAGAAATGAACAACTCGCCCTCCTCTCCACATCTTAAAGGGACAGTTTTGAATGTTGCACGTAAAGTAACCCTGTCGGCAATGGGATCATGGGTAATTTTCAACACTTCCGACGGCACTCCCCCATGCCCCCGGGCTGTTACCATTATGAAATAAGTTCAAAGGCACGGCGCAATTTCAGCAAAATTTCTACACCTTCATGTACCTTGAGCTCAATCAATGCAACTCTTAACAGGCCAAATTCAACCGTTTAAGAAATGTCACGGTTTCCAGTTTCTTTCCAGGTCTAGACCTTATAAACCGGTAAGGAAGAGAGGGGCTTTAGGTTGTGGCGCAAGAAAGTATCTACCAAACCGTACGCCATGCCTTTGGACTGGTGAACTGTTTTCAAGAAAACAACACACAACACGGTTTATGCCTTATGGCTAGTTAGACCAAAATTTCCTATCTTTATAGTCTCCTCACATTTCCTTCCAGCAATATGCAGTCTGATCTCACACGCTCGTACACGTGAGCTGAAAGCCAGGGAAGTCAGACGGGACATTGCATTGGCACGCCCGCAAGGTCATGTGTCGAGCAAGTTGAAATGTACATACTTAGCCAGGTGGTATGATCGGCAAGGCCTTAACACGGGCCACAGGCTATGCTGGTGTTCAGTAATAAACCCATTGTACATGATACTTGCTAGTTTAGGGTTCAAATGCATGTTTCCTTTTATAGTACGTGCGCCAGAAGCATCATTAAGTTTTCAACTTGTTTCGTAATTTTATGATCATGTACATGTATATTGTACTCATAACAAACAAGTTAAATGCCTTATCTTGCTTTCATGTTTTACTCAGTGTTTGATTATCTTCATACTTTCCACCTGAACCCTCCATAGCCAAGTTCAAATCCCTGATATTAAACTTGGAAAGAAAACCTGAATATGTGCCTTTACTTTTAGCTGGATGTACATGTATACATAGCATTATGTTTTTACCTACTAAAACAAAGGTTTTTATAGTATGTGTGGCTGAGTCGTCATTAAGTTTTCAACTTATTTTATAGTTTTATGAACATGTATGTGTATGTTGTACTAATACCAAACAAGTTAAACCTTCTATTGCTTTCATGTTGTTTTACAGTGTCTTTGACTATCTTCATCCTTCACACGTGGACCCTCCATAGCCAAGTAGTTATAACATACCATCGCAACACAATGACTCTGAAGCCGCTCACCAATGCAATCACTGTGTTCAACTGCAGTTCATGCTAATTTCCTCTCCAGGTTACATGATAAGCTCTTCCAGCAACCTGCACATGGTCACGGGTTTCCGTGTGACAAATACCTGCATGTGGTGTAGTTTTCTTTCACTGTAGTGCCGAAATGCATCGTATAAATAAAATATTCTTGCGTACAACATAAGACACCAATCAAATCACTATACAAGTAAATATAATTTATATATTCTATGGGCCTATATTCTAAAAAATATTTTCACGTTTCGTAATGTAGAAGATATATTTGTCCACATTTTGGATCCACACACTAAATTAATTAAGTAAATAAGAAAGACATCAGTTTACACGCCAGTCAAGAGTCACCCGAATTAAAAAACAGTAGGACTGCTATCTATGAACTTTGAACAAATCCTTTGGGTATGGTGCTATTGACCCAAAGATCTAACACATCTGATCAGCAGAGCAAAATGTCAAGTCCAAAAGCTTAAAATTGAGAAAAAACCCTGATATTTTAATATTGCGTACCAAAAAGGTTAAATGCTTGGAGTTTTCTCTGCATCTGTATACATGTATGGATCTGAAATACTATGTTGATTTCATTTTAAGAAATTTGTTGATCAGTCGATGGGTAAATAAATAACTTCTGACATTTCCTTATTTCAGAAAAAAAAAAATGTTTTTTTTAAATTCACAAAAATCACAGCCATTATGATGTTAAGCTGTACAAAAAAGTAACCGTAACATTGGCCTTTTTAATAAGTATATAGTACTTTAAGTTATCTTCCTGAGATCTCGGCTAAAGGAAAATGTATTTTCTGGATTGAGAAATTTAAAGAAAAAGCAAAATACATGCTATGAAAAATATTTTAACTGCGAATGGAAACAGTTATGAACACATGAATGCAAGAGAAGTCAGAATTTTCGGTTGAAGGCCTATCAGTTATATTCCATTAAACAATTTCCCCAGAGTCCTAATAAATTTAAAAAATAGCAAGATATTTTAGAATAAAAATGTCATTGAGATATGATCCTAGTTTCCTAGCCAGGAGCATGATCAAAAGTCAATACAATCCTGGTAATTAACATTTAGCACAGATTAATTTCTATGACACATGAGGTGGGCGTTCAACACCAGTCTTGAAGATGGACCTTGGTGACAATATTAAAGTGGTCTACACAGTCTAATGATTGTTGAAGACCACTCGTATTGTGTGTATATGCGTACACAACTCAACAGGAGTTGGTCTCCTGATATCCAATATTTGCAAATTTGTATTAAACCACACCTTTACTTACACTAAACACAGAACAGCAACGAAAGGCTGAAAATAATCCTTATCAAACACCAAATATACACAAAATATATAACCCTATTAGAAATTCAGATTGACCTAATTAGGTCAGGTGACAATGACCTGCATGACCTGGGAATCTCCATGTTTCCATCTAGGGCGCGAAACATTATGCATTATTGGAAAATATTGTTTATACCACTGAACAGCTCAAGACAAGTAACAATAATCTTTAAACGATTCCTCTGATTCAGCTGGTGTCAAATTTTCCAACAAATGTGGGTAGTCTTATCAAGTGTACCATAGAAGGATATGCAAAGATTTGCTTCTTAGTGTGGGATGTTAAGTGGAAAATTACAAACATCCTGTCTGTTCCAGACAATGTAATTGTCTTACAAGATAATAAGACAGTGTTAGAAATGATTTACTTGGCTTATATACATTTTATATCTTCTGTCTATTGTTATTATTTTGATAGGTTGGTTGTTGTGCTGTTTAAAATAAGAACGTAGAGTAATGTACACATTTGCAAGTTTTCTGCCGAATGTCAGATATGCATACCCTTAAAATTCATCAGTGGCTTACAAATGTTCTCCAGTATTGGCTAACAAGGGCTGACCCGATGTCCCAAAATTTAGACGAAATACGGTACTATCCAAAACCGCCAAAAACGGTTGGAGGGTACACTGGAGACTGTAGAAAATGTAAGAAGTTCTGCATGTTTTAGACTACAACACTGTTTTACCCAAAAATTATAAGAATAACAAAGTATTTAATTAGTGTTGGAACAAAAATACAGTCATGCACAAAATATCAGATTTCTACCAAATATAATCAAGGCAATCCACTTCGATCGCGTCTAGGCTTTACCTATTTCACATTATGGAACGTAATGAGGCTTAGTCGAGCGAAGAGAGGCCTATAGGTATCGTGTAAGTTCATTTGGCTGTGGTCTTGGTCTAACTCAGTAAAAATGGCCACTCATACTTCCGGCGTCTACTGTGGTATTTGCTATGTGAAATGCATTTTGGGAAAAACAATAAACAGCGTTAAACTCGATCCAGAATTTAATGTATCAGCACTAAATGCTTTTGATTTTCACTGCCTTATGACATAAAATCACCATCACTCTTTTTAGGTAGCGCTTTCCTTCTTTGAGGTTTATAGTCTACCAGAAATTTAACCCATCAAATGAAGAACAGCAGAACCCTGTGACGTCATTTTATTGACGTCAAATGTTCCTTTTCTCGACTCATCATAATGACGTCACATTAAAGACAGTGCAACCGTGCCCATGCTGTTGCTTCCCGGAATATGTCAGTTTCATCATCACAATCGTATCTCTTACATGACGGGTTTTGTCTGAGCATATACGTTCTTTGGCAGCTTGTGCAATCGCATTCTCGCGAGAACTGCTATAGTCGAGACTAAGACATCCCGACGTATGATTCAAAGATCTAATCTCTTTCAAAAAAGTTCCTTTTCCTTTCCTTTCTTTCGTGAAGGTCGGGTGTTTATCGCGTTTTGAACTGAACTGAATTCACCTGACTTATGGGTGACGAGGTTTCCCGTTCAGCAAGTCCAGATTTCAGCCGGACGCCGCTCCCTGTTATAAACGGACTCACGCGGATGTCGTCATGCAGTTATCATTTCCAAGATCTGCAAAGCGAAGAAGTAAAATGATATCAACTTTTGAAACACAGGAGAATGGAGAACTTTTTACAGTGCCTATAATTGAAAGCAATTTACGTGTATGTTATTTTTGTCATAAAACAGATACTGACAAAGCAATATATATGGCATTAATTATCGTGTAAGGAACATATACATATATAAGCTTTAATACTAAATAATAAGCAAAAGAACGAAAAAACACGAGTTTCTAGTGTGCAAGTATATACGATACTCACACACTCTTAGTACCAGTCTCCCTATATGAATTTATGTTAATGTATGCCATAACTTTAAGCATAAGATCGACGCTTTTTGACTTGGTTTCAGTTGTGTCTAAATCCATTTGTCGCAAACATATATAAGACCCTCGTGCACTTAAATCAGTTGTGATATAAGCGATTAATGTAACTACATTTTGGTGTCCTCGGCATGATGCTTCTGTGGCGGCAGCACTTTGGCAGCATGGACTCGACCTGCACATATATATATGCTTCAGTTTTACGTTGTATTCAACAATTTTTCAGTCCTATCACGACGAGGAATCCTCAGGATGTATGCTGTGTCTCCAGGGCGACATCAAGTGTTGTCGCCACTGGAGCATCATGCCGAAGACACCAAACTTTTCACCTAGATATTCCTCTGTCTTTTGGGAGGACGAAGGAAATTGCTATCAAGCTGGCTAACCTACATATGGCCTCATGGATACACATATCATCACTCACTGCATAGCAAAAATGTACGAAAGATCAAATGTAGAAAACAACGTGCAACCATTGAACCATTAAAGATTCCATGTCTTGCCTCTGTGGTGTCACCTTCTAAGGTTTCAAATAGAACCGTATTAATAGGGTTAAGTTTAGCACACCATACACTGCAACACATCTTTTACATGAAGGGGATTCTTAAAGTTGAGCGCTTTCCAAGTTCTATATGAGGTCATTATTTTCTCACGGTCACGTGCTTTTGCTGTGTTTTCATTGGTTAGCAAACAAGTGGAATTTTTAATTTTCAAAAACAACAAAAAAAAAAGAAAAAAAAAAAAAAAAAAAAAAAAAAAAACCAAGGAAGAAAAAAATAGCGTAAACAAGCTGTGTTTGGTGCAGTGCCGGAAGTCTGTTTCAATATATTGTCACGTGTTTATCGCGCGGATCACATATAGTTGTATGTAGAGGTTCTGTACGTGTTACCTTGAAATTTCTCGAGAGAATGGCTGGTTTTGAGCTCCCAGCCCACATCTGTGTTGGATCCTTAGACGTCTATATCACTACACCATTCGGTTTATCCAGAAGCTGTTTTTAGGCGTGGTTAAGATTTATCTTGTTAAGATTTGGGTTAATTTTGTAAGGATTCAGTGCGCGTGTGCGTGCGTACATGGTTTGTCTGGTGGACAACATTTGAAAAGGGCATCCTCCATGGTATTGTCAGTGTTTAAGAAGACTCATTCGGGGAAACATGAATGAACTGACGTCACGTGCCAGGTGGAAAACGACACGCCCACACCACTTTCGTCTTCACTGTAAAGACGTGAAGAATTAAAGTACCACTCTGGTCAGAATGCAAATTGCGTAGAAATATTACATGGTATGAAAGAAATCATATGGAGTAAGCCTAACATCATGTTTCAAAGGGATTTTGATGAATAACACCATTTAACCCATATAACTGAAGATTCCTGATGTGACGTGATGATATTCCCTATATGACGTCGAATCAGGCAGATGTGACCTTAAGTAAGGCATTTATGCTGGTATGACATCAAGAGCTTTTGAAAGGGCAGGGTCATTTGTGGATACACATCAGCTATTGATGACGTCATGTGTTCGTGGCTGACGTCACACCAGGCAAAGTGGAAGCGAGAGAAATATTTTGTTTCCGTATACCCTGACGAAATGTACAATATCGGTTAAATTCGTTGCAATATTTTCACAATTTAGGAAAGCAATTCAGACTATCCCAGTCTTTCTTAATTCATCTTGTGTTTAAGACACAGATGTTTGGACACCAAAGTAGCTCTTTAAAGTGATTAGTGGATTTACGGGCAATACATTTGTAAATTTACAGGTGTGAACATTTGCGCCATATGTTATAATCCTACAAGAATAGAGTGTAAACTAGCACCAGAAATCTCAGCGTACAAAGTATACTAGATGGAATTCATAACTGTATATATAAAGTTGGATTTAACCTTAAGTTACCGGAACTTCGTGATATGTGGCGCGGCTCAAGCAGAGAAAATACTATCCTTATCCAATAGGCGAGGGTCCAGGGACCGCCTAGGCCTCGGAAGCTCTATCTCTTTAGCTAACCGGAGACACGTTTTAGGCGATACTGGCACCTAAACTTATGATAGAAAACGGGAATAAGCTGACGTTTCGGGGAAACGTCATATAATTCCCCTTTTTCGTCAAAGTACAAAATATATTCTGGGCCAAATTCTTGAAGGGATTTTTAAGGTGGACTTAGCCTAAATGGCTTATCTTTTACATGGAGGAAAAAACAAATAAACGGGGTCTGTAGATCGTAAACCAGTTTAAATCTTCGCTGGTTCAAATCCATCTCAAAACCTTTTTCTGCTAGGCTTTGCGTGAACTGTCTGAACTCGAAGGCCGACAACGACATGGACTAGTCTTAAGGCATAAAACTTAATGATTTTATTACTCAAAATGCTCAAATTCATTAGCTACCGGTACTAAGATATTTCTGTTGACCGTTCCATACGACTCGGGGGAAGTGTAACGTCGTGAAATGTTGGGTGGCTCAAGGAAAAGGAATATTATCCTTTGCCCAATAAGCAAGAGTCCCCTAAACCCCTCGCCTATTGACCGAGGGTCCTATGGGACCCTCGCCCCTATGCAGTGGGTCCTAGGGGAAACTCTGACTTTTTAAACAGCCGGAGGCACGTTTTAGGTGATTTTTTGACAGCTAAAATTATGGTATGAAACTAGGATAAACTGATATTTCGGGGGAACGTTATGTAATTTGTGGGTGCATGCTGAAACAGTGCGGCTATTGTCGCAGGCAAATAGGCAATAGGCAAAGGTGACCAAGGCCGCGGAGGTTCTGGCTTTTAAACAGCCGGAGACTCGTTCTGCCGACGATCTTTTCCTGGCTAAAATTATGACAGGATACGGAAGAGAAACTGTATATTTTTCCTTTTCGGTGGAAGATCATATACTTTTGACATAAACATACTTTGAGCCGTATAGCTCAATAGCTGTATAGGTGTGTGTTTTAATTTTTATTTTAGTGAAATGTGTGTGGTAAGAGATTGAAAGATTACAGTGCATGCACAATTTTGGACACTTATGAGAATGACATTCAGTCTGAGAAAAGATTAGGCCTACAAGCTATGCAGGTCGAGCACCCTGTACGTGATTATGAAACTACAGTAACCAGGGGCCTGTTTCACAAAGCGATATTGGTGTTTAGCCTACAATTGCTATCTAAATCAAACTTTGAAATACATGCATAACATCGGTTAAATTTTGTCCACTGATTCTATGCTGTGACAGTGCGATTTCAACCAAATTTGAGCATTCAGCATCAAGTATTTTGTTTTCTTCAGAAGACTACAGTTTTGGTCTTTACCCCCAAATCGCTTTGTGAAACCGTCCCCTGGTGCATACGTTTCCTCCAGGCTCCGCCCACCATAGCCTATATATAATATCTGCCGCCGCCGTACAAGTGAAATATTCTTAAATATAAGGCATAAAATACCAATAAATAAATGAATCAGTAAATGAAAAAAAACCTTCCGTTAAATCCTGCGTTTCCGTTGACCAAACGGGTTGATTTGTTCGTTATCAGGCCCGCTATTCATGAACGGAGTTTAAGTTGCAAACAGTAATTAGGTGGCATAAAATGTTAAGGAGGTGGTTCATTTTACAGAATTGAATATGTTTTTTGACATAAATACTTAGAAAACGTTGATACTTTAACATTTAGGTGGAGCATTATAGACATGAAGCCCACTATAAAAGCCTTATATGCTGGTACCGGTAAGTTAACAATTTATTGGTCACTTTGTGAATCATACTTATTTATCTGCCATCCAGCGAGAAAATCAGAAGACAAAAATATTTAGTGCTGCAGAATTCATTCAAACACACGTTCGGGAGAATATTTTGCACACCACTAACCAGACATAAGCAGCAACACAAAACTCAAATGAACACGTTAAATAGTTAATATAACACAAACATAGGAGAAAGTGACAATGCACTACATTCTAGTCTTTAACCACTTCGTGCATAGATTGTGTAAATTAAACTTTATTATTTATTTATCTATTTATTTATTTATCTTACATGTGGACGGAACATTGAGCATTTGTTGCCTGATACGACAAACGTTGGCTCCATACTGATGATTCAGGTGGACGTGAGAGTTATCTACCTTCGAAGAGCTCTCCCGTAGAAACAGAGTAAATAGCATCAAAATGGCGCTCTATTTGGCATCCGTTGAAACATGTCTGAAATTGTAAACGTTGACCAAGAAGACGAAGCTTACCCACGTTCCCAATGAATTTTCGGCGACATGGTGCGTACTAGGTGTTTCTGGTTACAAGGTCTTGAACTCTTAAGGAGACAAAACTGTCTTTTACAAGTAGTGACAACTTGCAATTTCTGAAACTATCGAGAATAACCGATTCTTTAATTTTTGAGTTGCTGAATTTTCGGCATCTTCAGATTTCAGACTTCATCACGCTGCGGACCTTACTGAGCTTCACTACGATAAATTACAAGCGATGAGAATAAAGTAGTAGATGTGCAACCTTTCGAGTAACGAAACTAATTCTTGATGAATAATGTAAAATGATAAAGCCGATGAAGAGGTCCTTGATTTCATTTATAAGGCTGAATATCTGATCGCTAGGTCATCAGAAATTTTCGCTGTTTTTTACATTCTCATGGCAATTAGTTGTACCCGTTCACTTTAATTTTGTGATCACAAACTACTTATTCTGATAAAGGGGCCTCTGTGGAAGTTAGTGTGCTAGAACAGCTTACAACACATTCATTCAGGAGCCCCTCACCAATGTCAGCATTCTGCAGATGGAAGTGGGTTTCCCCAGGGCTCTGCCCGCTTCTGTCCAACCATCATTACCATAATGCTGGCTGTTGTCGTATTAGTGAAATATTCTTGAGTATGGCGTAAAACACCAATCAGATAAATAAATAAATAAATAAATGTTGTGAGTAAAAGTTTATCCCAAAATTGTCCTCAGTATCAAATGGAAATAGAGCTATTAATGATAATCTGGTAGCTATTTTCTTCTGACTGGCGATTTGGCTGCTGCTGTACGCCTACTGTAGACACATATGCAGTGCATTCTGAAACTTCATCAGCTTTGTGCCCTCAAATTGTGCGATATAAAAAGAAATTGTCACTTTTGTAAGCCTTGTATTGGTTAGATTAGTCTCAAAACAAGATTGCGAGTAGGCTGTGTCCAATTGGTTAAGATGCACACAATCAGGATAATAGTTGCTGGTTGATTTTCCTGAAATCCCCACTCAGGGAGCAGTGGTGACGATACTTGTGTGTAATTGGTTGATGCTGATTGTGTTGCCGTTAGTGCAGTCTAATGTTTATTGATTGATTTATTTATTTGATTGGTGTTTTATGCCGAACTCAAGAATATTTCACTTATGGGACGACACCCAGCATAATGGTGGGAGGAAACTGGGCAGAGCCCGGCGGAAACCCACGACCATCTGCAGGTTGCTGGCAGACCTTAACGTTTATTGAAGCTCATTTGTCTTTCATATAGATCTAAACTGTAGCACATGGGAATTAAAGATTGCCAAAATAAAAGAATCCAATCTCTATCACCCATGATACTGACTGCCATGGTACAAGTGAAAAATTCTGTAGTATGGCATCAAACGCTCAATGAAATAAATTGATAAATTGCATGAATTTGTGTGTGCCACTTGTTGGAGCAAAACCAGTCAATTTTTTTAAATCTCTGAAACTGATGTTTAGATTTCATTTGAAGTTTATATATGTTGAATTTAAATAAACAGGATGTTATGGTGTGGTTTCTTGGGATAGAGTTAGAAAAGTATGCAAAACAGGACTGAATATCTCTTCTTTGACCGTCAACTCTTTGTCTTTTCCTATCTTTAAAAGATCAGATACATGTATATTGAATTCAGTTGGAAACATGTTGGTGTTGTATTCTTTTTGGAATGTCAGTGCTTAGTTCACTTCAGTAATTTGGAAGGGGTAATACATTTTATTGGTGGCATGGTGTATTAAACTAAATTTTGATTATACACAAAACACATCGAGAAATATAAAAGATTTCACCAAGTTGCAGCTCTGGTGAAAGTTGTACACATGTGTATTTATAAATGTGGCATTATTTGTAAAAGATGCCTATAAACATTTAATGGAGGTAAGAAATAAGCTACTGTACATTTAATATTATCTGTTATCAGGGTTAACTCCCTTGGTACATAGCTCCTTTCAAGGCTTGTTTCATGACACAAGCCTAAGCTCTCAGTTACACAGTGCTGCATCATTTTAATGGTTTAATGCAGTTGATGAGTTAATTACCAGCAGATATTGGTGCTGTCTATTCAGCTGCCAGGACGCATGGTGTGCAGGTTGAAACCCTGGCAGTCTTTTGCTTCTAGGACCTTGGTGAAAATAAGCATTCAGTGATCCTAGTGTGGCCATTTGCACTATCAGGTGTTTGGTGAAGAACTGTCGTCTTTGTCAGTAACTTCTACTTGCCAAATGTAAGTGGTTTACCCTCATAAAACTGACAGTCGGTGTTTATCTCCACCCCTCCACCCTCCCTCCCAGTCTTTCTCTGTCTTGATATTTATACCATGCAAAACCGTTCCGACTTGTCTGGTGTTGAGTGTATTCATATCTTTTTGCAGACTTTCTGTTATGGCTGATGGAAGGGACACCGATGTGCAATTTGGTGTCCTGTGAACAGACACCCTGACAAAGTGGGATGTTCAGAATAGCTTTGGCGAAAGTGCGACTGTCCAGATGTACCGTGGAAAGAAAGTAACGGATCCTGTGCCAAAGGTTCGGGGCACAGAAATTTATGACTCTTCCTTCACAGGTGAGTCTGTCATGTATGTACAAAAGGTGACAGTCGAAATTAACTTTTTTGATCATTTGCCTCACGTTCAATGAATGAAAAAATACCATATATGCCAGACCTTCTATGCCACACTTTCACACGTAGCACACTCCTGAAACAAGATCCTGAAACAAAATGAAACAAAATGTGCTAATAAAACTCACCTGGCATAATGAAGAATCTGAATAGTGTTAATCTGCTGTAGGTGTGCAAAATCACACTCACGGTCTTCTGCCAGGGGTGTGATAATCACACTCATGATAACTCATGATAACCACACGCATGTGGACATGAAATTGTCAGGGATTTGCGCATTCATATTGGTTATAAACTGTCAAAGAACCAACTGAAGTGTGATGTTTGCAAACTTTCAGGCTTTAATTGGCTTGTTTTTGTAAAGAAGTGCCTAATTTTGTGTAGTGTTTCATTAATTTTTCTCGAAAAAAAATAAATTTAATAATGGACTCGATATACTGTAACCAATACTTACTAAATTGACCTAGATATTTGTATTTTGACCTACTTTTTCACATTGCCAGTGCATTCCGCTGTCTGATTAAATGGCTTATTATCTTCACCCCTGACAATCAAGGCATTCTGAGTTCCATGTTACATTGTTACATTATCAGCCTAAGTGCTTGTCTTGCGATATGTAAGCCACTTGTTTTGTATTAAGTTTCCGAGTGTCGTCCAGCGTTCAGTCAACCGTTTGGAGGGAGGAGTTCATGCGAGACACAGTGTCGTCTTTTGGTGTTCAGACGACTACCTGTGACCTGTCAATCACTGCTTGTCAGTCCTGATATACCTGCAGTTATTATTACGCATTTCTCACATTGTTAATGATGGACACCTTTGCACCTGAACATGTTGTTTGTGGTGTAGCAAAATGCAATAGACACATGGGTGGTTGGAGTTCAGACCCCTGGCTATAGCCCATGCTGGTTGAGCGATTGATAAATATGCTATACTTTTGTACGATTTAACTTCAGATAAAGGGCATATATATGCCAATGTTCTGTTAAGTTACTGATTGAGTGGATAAATACATGCATGCAAGGCTTTTATAATTTAACTTTAGAAACATGTTCATTCTAGACTTCTGGATAATTAATTTCATCAGTAATGATAGTAAATTTAGAAGATAGGATTCCAGATTCAACTGGAAAATGACATACAAATGGGGAAAGAATAGTGACTTTGAGTGCAACTTGTGTCTATAGACTTTGAGTTAGGAGACCTGTTGCCAATTTTTTGAGTACCGGTGATCTACTCGGGGTTGCAAAAAATGTCAGAATTTTAGAATAACATCATCGATGGACTATCTGTACACATGGAATCGCAAGACATCAGATGCTGTATGCACACATGTAATAATGCCAATGTGCCCTTTTTGCGTCTGTTATTGACAAAAGTGGTTTGAAAGTATTCCCCACGGCATTTTTTTGCATTCGTCAGTTTGGTTATTTGAAATGTGCAGTGATATTCTGTGTATTTGTGTATTACGTCACCGATTAAGTTGACTGTATCACATGAAGTGCAACACCCTTCATATTTTGACGACTGACTTCAACCCGTATATAATGGACTGATGCATTGCCCGTACTTTGCATTGCAGTTTAGTTTCACAGTTGCCATTATCAGTGCTCAGAGTGATAAACCTGTCCTTCAATGGCCACATGTAAAAGTTTTTTGATGAATGGTTTCTGCCTTTGGCAAGGTCACTTGAAAATGCTGACTCGTTGTTTTGACGTACGAAGTAAGGTCTTACAGTACAGCGTTTAGAAGCAGGTGTCTATCACAAAGCCGGAAACTTTTCACCAGACAGTCTCATACCTTGCTATCCCACATTAATTCTGTTGGCAGTGTATGAGGAAAGTCTAGCGTAGGAGTTCTGGAAGGGTGAGGGATGTCTGCTGTTCAGAGCTGTACCATATCGTTCGACCCATGTGTTGCTGAGTGAAGAACAGTCATTGCTAGATAACTGCAAGAAATTGAAAGATGTGGAAATGTTTGATACTTTTAGAAACGCATACAAATGTTTATCATCACGTGTACACTTAACCAAAATTCAGTTTTACTGAAATATATTCATTTTTTCTTAGCTTATAGCATTTTTTTGACCGTTTCCATCTCCGTACTCAGTATTTTAAATCTCTTAACTACCGTTTAACGGTAGTTAAGGTCAGTGCCTATGAATTCCCGTAGATGTAATCCAATTAACCCTATCAGAAGTAGTACGATAGGTCCATGGGGATATTTACATGTGCATGTACACAGAGTACAGGTACATGGCATTGGCTAGTTTACTTATATACAAAGATAGGGTATAGAATTGCTGACAGAGGGATTACCACTAGTCCAGCCCAGGCTACATGAGTACAGGGTTCAGGGCTTACAATATCTCAGTAAATTCCTCTGATCAGCTTTAATTGAGCCTGTTTGTGTTCAGCAGGCTGTGAAATCTGATCACAGCACCACGCCTCAGATTTTATAGGTCTCTGTGTTACCTGAGTTCTTTTCTAGCCAATGTCTTAAGAAACTCAGTATGAACACTGCGGATGGTCGTGGGTTTCCCCCGGGCCCTGCCCCGGTTTCCTCCCACCATAATGCTGGCCATCGTTGTATAAGTGAAATATTCTTGAGTACTGCGTAAAACACCAGTCAAATAATTAAATACATGTAAATCAGTTTGGACAAATCAGAAAACTCAATATTTTTCATCAGAATGTATCGAAAGCTCATTTTATTTCATGAAAACTCAATACCAAATTTGTCTAAAACTCAATTTTCTGATATTTCTTATAGTGGTTATCATGATGAGAAAGACCAGGAGCTGATTGCTCAGAGACCAATTTCTAATACTCTTGTCACAAGGTCTAGTTTTTGGAACTGAAAGTTGATATTTTTATTGACACATTTGTAAAGATGGGGGTCCTTTGTGGCCGAGGGGGTTAGCGGGCCAGCACGGTGCAATGACCCGGAGCCTCTCACCAATGCAGTCGCTATGAGCTTAAGTCCAGCTCATGCTGGCTTCTTCTCTGGACGTATGTGGAAAGGTTCGCCAGCTAACTGCAGATGGTTGTGGGTTTCCCCTGGGTTCCGCCCTTTTTCCTCCCACCTGGTAGGATTCTGGTTCTCATCGTATAAGTGAAATATTCTTGAGTACAGCATAAAACACCAGTCAAATAAATAAATAAATAATGTAAAGATAACATTGATAAGGTACAGGTCAGATTTTTAATTTTAGGGGGGCCCTGTTTCAAATTGTATTTCAAATTTTGTCAGTAATGCCTTTGTGGATCAACTTGGGCTGCAGGGGATCATTCCACAAAGCTGGGTTTGATCTACATTTAAATTTGAAATATGATTTTGGAGCTTATAAACTTATTATATGTACATATTTGTAATTCATTCATCTTGTATGAGTGGCTGGAAATACCAATTGAATGAGCTAATTTGTTTGAAATTTCAGGATTTTTCTGTTTGATTTTGAGACATCACAGTGTTATTATAAGAGTCCTGTTTTTTTTTTCATATGGTGGCCAACAAGGTCACACAGAATTAGTGGTACAGAACAAGACTACAGAAGGCTACAATGATGACATCATCTTGATAATGTCGAAAAGAAAAAAAAGCCGAAAGTAGACACGACTGATACATGTAGCATAAACTTGAAAACTTACATGTAGACGAAAGACAAACTAGTGTATGAGGAACTCATTTCTGCTTTGTTTTTTCCTATAATCTGACATTAGTCCATGTCTGCATGATCATAAAAGATGTTACTTTGTTAAAAGATTTTAAATCTCTTTTTAGGAGAGTGTCAGTATTTTGTCACCATTTTCGCTGTGGCTGCATGGGGAAGCCTGCAAGCAATGCTTCTGTTAAAGAAGAAGCCTAGGTTAAAGTACAGGGTTCTTATAGATCTTTGAAAATCTTGAAAGCCCTGGAAATGTAGTGGTTCTTGTTTTTTGACCTGAAAAAACTTTGAAATTAAGAACCAGTTTGGCAGATATACTCTGAGGTGATGTGCTTGATTGTATAATTAATTTATTAACAGACTAGAGAAACAGTGTTTTGATCGTAATGTGTTGAAATGCTCGGGACATGTTTGTCTCCAGTACCGTGGAAATTGCAGGATGCACTTGATTTGTTGATTTGTTTACTTGATTGGTGGTTTTTGCCATACACAAGAATATTTCACTCATACGGCGGCAGCCAGCATTATTGTGGAAGGAACAAAAGCAGAACCCGGGGGAAACCCACGAGTATCTGCAGGCTGTTGGTAAACCTTACCATGTACGGCCGGACAGGAACTTGAACTCTAAGCAATGGTGCAGTTGTGTGGGCATGGATACATAGGATTTCAGTTAATAATGTTGTTTTACTTTGTATAACTGTAGAATATTTATTCCAAGTGGCCGGAAAAATGCATATTTTGGGGACCGGGAAAGACTAGAAATTTGAATGATTTACGAACACTGGATTAAATTGCACTTTCAAGGTGGAACATGTGGAATAATTAAAAACAAAAACCTTTCTAAACATGTCTGACAGTGAAAACAGTTTTGCCTGTAGCACGAACCCTTTGATGACGAGTTTGATATGCTGAGGATTAAAAACTAGCAAATAACACATTGAATGCATCAAAACCAGTTTTTCTGAGAGCCATCTGGTTAATATTCAAGCTACAAAATAACCATTGGTAAAATTCTGGCTCTTCAAATTGTTACAAGCTGTCTAATGTCTCAACCAGTACTCTGTTTATTCAACCCATTAAAGCCCTGACTTACAGTTGTTCGCCCAGTCTTCTGAACATGGTTAATTCAGTCAGCACCCTGTTTGACAATCCTGACAGGGCTGTATAGTGGCTACATTGTTTATTGGCTGTTGAATGGAATACTCGCTTAGGATCACTGGGTGATCTCCAAGATTTGTCCAAACATGCACACACCTTGAGCCAGTCACCTAATACCTAACAGAATTGGCCACAGCCAGTTCACAACTCGTACCTGTACTAGTGCTTAACTGATCTTACCTGCCCATGTGTTCTGACTGGACATACACTATGTAGAACTTGGATGTACCCTTTTGGCAGTTTCAGCTGGAAGCTCCAATGTGACTTGATTGGTTGGTCTTGTTGATGAAACTGTTGTAATTATACACTGAATAGGAGCCTGGTAAGCATGTCTTATGGATCTTAAATTTTTGTAACTTTTTCAGTTTTGGTGCTTGTTGCCATGCTATAGATTTCAGCTGGCATACTGTGTGTGTCTAGGCATATCGGGCAATTTTGCAGGTAGCTGGCATCCAGGGTTGGAATACAACTGGCTTAATTAATATATATATATATATATATATATATATATATGGACCTCTGTGCGACACTCTGAGCATTGATTAATTCTGCTTAAGCCATGATTCAAGCAAACGTGTCAGTTGGTACTATTTAGAATTTACATATACATGAACAGTCAGAATAAAACCTTTTAAACTGAGATAAACTGACAAGAGGCTGGACTTCACCAGCAATGCGCAGCTATCTTTGACGTATCATACATGTACATATAGTTTGTCCATTCATCAGTATTTGTGCTTGATTGAAGGGGCATCTAGAACCATTTGAAGTGTGAATGTAAATATCTTTTTTGTTTGCAAGAAGTGAATTACGAATTTTCTGAAATTAAAACACTAATTTAATTAATATCAGAGCTGTATTCTTAGTTGAGGTAGGGTTATGTATAGTTTAGACACCGGGTGGAATTTCATACTTTTGCATAGTAGAATATTATACCTGTATTGTCAAGGTTTAATTGCTGTTTAGGGAGACATTACAAAGCGAACTGATGCACATGTGGACATTTGTGCTATCTAGACCACTTGTCTTCTGTCATCATCTACATGTATCCATGCGCCCAGGTTAAAGTCTCCATGAATACATCATGCATCCAAACAACTTGGAAATGTATAATTAAATAAATTGCCATTTAATTTACTTCGTTTTTACACATCGTGTAAACTGTAGCTGACAAACTTCTCCAAGGTGCCGTAAGCTACATGTACAGCTGCACGGACATGCGGCTTTGTTTGAATTTATAATATAGCTGTACTTTGTTGAGAAAAATATTTCCAGGGCTTACTATTACTGGGGTATTATCAATAATAAATGCATGTGTATGTAACACGATCCTAGGAGAAAGAGGCTGGAGGCTGTTGTCTTTGTGATGTGTACAATGTTATATATATGCCTCTGCCATGGCAGAAAGCTTTGGCTGTAACAAGCATGCATGGGGTGGGCCATGTGTACAGTAGTTAGAGGTGCATGCCTTTCAATCGCCAGGACACATGAGATGCGGGTTAATACATGGCTTTGATCCAAGAACTTGTAGGTTCACTCACTCTCACTTCCTGTCAGGGGCCTTGGTGACAGTTAGCAAGTGTCGATTTAGGTTCGTGTGGTGTTTTGCGCAGTATACAGCCTTCGTTGAAGCCTGCCTCTCTTTCAACAGTATGAATGTGCATATCTGTACATGTCTCATGTGGGACATAGATGTGTTCATCACTGACTTGCCAGAAGTCAGTGGTTTATGCATGGCACTCTGGTTTCCTTCACTTAAACTGACTACTGTTGTGTAAACATGTACATTCAAGTGAAGAATTCTTAAGTGTAACATTATTAGACAACAGTTGAATAAATTAATGTAAATATAACAAGAAGTTGTAAATGAATGGAGAATTCCAGGGAGAAAGTCACACATTTAGGTGCATGTGTGCTCACCAAGCACTTAAGTATTGCACAAGGTCTGGACTCTTTTATGTCAAGCCTGTCAGAATCTCCCATTAGAGTTTTGTTCTTGAGAGCTTTTAAAATAATTCCCTTACATGGTGATGAACAATTTATACAAATTGTCGATCTTTTCTTTTCCTAGTGACTGGTCTGTGCACATGCGTAAATTAAAGTGCTACTCTTAAAGCCCTCAAAGAGTCTGAGTGCAGTTACTGAAGTGATACGAAGGAAATCACATGGAACGAGTTTTGTAAAATTTTCCTTGCATATTTTGATGATACTGTAAATCTTCCAACCTTTTCAACCACTAAAGCACTTTTTTCAGTGGAATTTATACAGACAGTGATTATGAATATGACGGTAAAAATGATTTGTTAGTGTGGTTAAAGAGCCAAGCTTCATAAAACCAATTATTTCTCTACACCCCATGGTTCGATCAGATTGTTCCAAAGTATTGCTTGGTAGTGGGGGTTGATAAGTTTGAAGAAGTAGTATACAGTCTTGTACAGCCTTATACAGCATATATCGTCAAATCTGGCGGAGATGATGCTCAGCAAGGCAATTTTGCTGTGATGACCTCATTATATAGGGTTTGAAAGCTATGCCTGCACATTGTCATTTGTGGCTAA
The DNA here is from genome assembly GCA_016165875.1 of Acanthopleura granulata. Classification (NCBI taxonomy): domain Eukaryota; kingdom Metazoa; phylum Mollusca; class Polyplacophora; order Chitonida; family Chitonidae; genus Acanthopleura; species Acanthopleura granulata. The sequence goes on from JABBOT010000082.1 coordinate 2,993,217, forward strand.
GTGTCAGGAGTAGGTGTCCTCTTCTCTTGGTGCATGAGATTTCACCAGGCAAAAATGGAAAGAACAGAAAATTTTGTTGCATTGAAAATACAAAATATTGGTTTAAACGATCTGCTGCAACTTTTTTCCGATTTTAAGAGAAACTTAACCTCGATTTATAAAGGTATGGTTATTTTGTTACTGGGGTAGCTGTGTATGAAAGGCTCAAAGGTGGTGCAGATAAGGTTGCAATGGATCATGTGTCAAACACAAGCTTAATGCTTCTTACGTGTGATTCATGAGTGATTATAGGTTGAGTGTAAGTGTACATGCTCCAGAAGACCGAGAATTTTTGCTTACACATATAAAGTAAGACATGCTACACAGCTTTGAGGATTAAACAGCCAGGCATTGTGTTGGAAGTGAGTGTTCAGGTGCCCTAGCTGGCCATTCTGTGTGACAAGGGGCATCTGGGCACGGGGGTTGGCGGGTGGCCAAATGCAAATACCCAGCTAAAAATACAGACACATTCAGTATTTATATATGTGGGCTACTTAGAGAGGGTATGGTGTTTTAATACTGTATAGGGCTGCTAACAGTTTTTTGAAGCGAAAAGCAAAGGTTAATAGAGAGTATTCATGTTGAACAATTCTGTGAACAAACATTGTTCAACAGTGAAAACAGGTGCTTTGTGTTTTACGTTTCTGGGGATTTGCTCCAATTCAGTTGCAGATACATGTACAATACTACCACTTATTTTTGTGTAGTTGAATGCACAATCGTGCCCTAATTTGGCTGCAAAAGGTCCCAAAGCTACAGTTGAAGATATTGTCACATGTTCATGTTGGCTGAAACTGGTCCTGTGATGACATGTAGTGGCTGACCGAGGTTGTTAACACTCTAGTTTAATGCTTGAAAAGTTAGGTTTCCAGTGTCAGCGTCTTTAATTGAGGTTTTTGCACGAGTCTGGAGGAACCAATCTAATACCTGTTGATTCAAGAGCTACTGTAAATGACCTAAAATTTCACTCAGGAAAATGCAGGTTTAGAGGCAGTTAATTGGCAGGAAATATTACTTGTTGAAACTTTCATTTTCCAGTAAGTTATCACCTTACCTTCCGTATAAATCTTTAAAAAATGCAATCTACAGAACTCTCAGAAATAGGAAAAATGGGCGACTTAGTCATAGACGAAGTTTTAGGTGTTTTAGGGTAAAATTACAGTAAATTTTTACAATACCCTTAAATATAAGAACATGTACATGCACTCATGTAGCTTCATGCAGAATGTACATGCAGGATCCAATGTTTGTTGTTCATGACCTCTCATGCATGGGGTACGAATCTGATATTTAACAGTGTTATTGTTTCCTGTTGTGGAGATGCATATTTGGGTTTTGTGTTAGATGCAGGTTCTACCGGCATTTTCTTGTGCATTCACAAATGAATGTATAGGAACAGTACATGTAGCTGACACATGTATATCCTTTGTGAATTTGTTGGAATTGGTGCAAGCTTCCAAATAGTATTACAGGGTAGTTTGGAGTTCGAACTCTTCTGTCATAGAAAGTGAAAAGAGTTCAACTGTGTCATGTGACTTGTGAAAAATGTGAGGCAGTTTTGTTGATTTTAATTTACCGATCACCTGTCTTGCCATATTAGAGATCTACAAACGACCTCTCTTTCAATGAAGAGCTTCTTAAATTAATAAACTTCCGGCTCCTCAATTTTCCCTACCTTACGATTAGTTTAAAGAGCTTTTTTTGAAACTTTTCTTAGACACCCATGTTATAAGAAATGTAATCAGAAATAGTTGCCTAACATTTTTGACGGGTCATGTGGTACATTAGGGCTTTTCTTACCTTTAGCGATAAAAGAGTTCGATCTCGAAACTCCCCTACTGAGGTTGTTTTATGGATGAATTTCCACACATGGACATCCATCAAGCCTGTGAAGCATGCGAAAAGCTGGATTTTGCCATAAGGCACTGACTAGTGTAACCATCAGTTGTACATCAGCTGCCACCAAGGACAACCTTTCATATGTCATATAATTATACACCTGTATGGCATTCTATGCACTGCAAAAACTGGATTGGGACAAAGGCCTGCATTCCCATTGCGTTTCTAGTTTACCTGAATATCCCAGATTCGTGAAGAATGTACTGATTAATTACAAAGGTGTACAATCTGTCAGACTCCAAGAAGCAGCTGAGATGACACTAGAATGTCGATGAGGGCCATGAACCTCCAGAACATGGGGGAAGTAAGTGAAGGCTGACCAGCCCCACATTTGGTCATGCTGTGCTCAGATGTGACATTACAGTTTCCTAGCCTGTTGTAGGATCTGTTCTTCTTAAAAGTAGTGTGGTAGTGAATTAATACCTTTTATTACCCAAAAAATCGATTGCAGAATTTGTGAGGTTGAGATATGACGTCATTGTTTCCTAACTTCTAGTGCATATAGGATGGGTCTGTTTCTCCTAAAGTAGTGTGGTAGTGAAGTAGTGCATTTTATAAACTGAAAAATTGCTTGCATAATTTGTCAGGATTTGACACGTGTAACTGTGCTGTTTCCTAACTTTCATTTGGATAGGCTTCTTTCTCTTAAAGTAGTGTGGTACTGTGTGACCGTGATAACTTTACCATAATTCTTATTGGCTTATTGAAGGGTTTTGGCAAAGTGTGATTGAGAGGTGTTGGTTGATATTTGTCAGTGCATCCCAGTGTTTGCCTGTAATAGAGCATCGATCTGTCTAAATCCTTGTAATTTGCATAGTATCTCTTGAACTCTAACTGAAATCGAATTGAAACATCCACCTTGTATTCATGTCAGATGAAAAAACATATTGATTTGGACAAACGAAGCCAAATTCTGCGAGTTCATTGGGGTATTTCTTAAAATGTATTTTGTGGTTAGCTTGTAAACATGGACATCCGCTCTTGAAGTATAAAGTTTTACATGTTGTGTAAAAGGATTTAGTGCGCAAGTTCAGTTGAACCAGAAACTCAGTAACTACATGTATGTCGTCTGATTGTGGCAATGAGGAAAAGGACTGGATAGCATGTGTAATACAACACCTGTGTTGATTGTTTAGGATTACATGGCTTTAAATGACTATCCATGGACCGCCATTAACGGTCGAAATAATGGGGAGCTATTTCTGAGGGTGTCCGATGGAGATGAAATGTGATCAGCCTGTACGACCCAGTCACAACACTAAAGGTCATTACACTTTAAGTTTTAAAGTACACTATGCTTTGTATTTTGAAACCTATAAATTGAGGGTAGCTGGGCAGTATGTGTGAAAGAATTAAGCAAATAATATGTAAATTTGCAAAATGCGTAGTAGCATGTAAATGCCAACAATATGATAATAAATAAAATTCACACTCTGTAAGGCAAACACCTCACGAGTGCAAGTACAGATGATCATGTGGAACAGTTTTTAAGTGGATCAGCATGTGAAGTATTTAGATTTATGCAAGATAACTGTAGGACTATTGTCTGAAAAGCAAAAGGTGTATTTTAACCTAAAATGTAGCCTTTTTCAAGTCACACATTTCGCTTGATTTTGATTTTATATTCATTTGCCTTTTGGGGTTAGTTAATCAGTTTTTCATGATGTTTTATTAATTTCTTACCTGCAAAACTTTAATGTCAGCACCAAAATATCATTTTATTTCTTTTCTGGGCCACTGAAGAGCATTTTGACATGGTGAACTTTAGTTGAAGTACAGTTGTGTTGATTTGTTTTCTGTTGATGCAACCTTTATGAGATCATAACTTCAGGCATAGGTATGGTGGGCTTTACTGAAGTCAGAAAGATACGATAATGTCATGTTTATGTATGCTAACAAGATGCCATAAAAATGAATCAAAACATTTCACCTAAAACGTGAAAAGACGTTTTTGAAATAAGTCTGAAGACTGCGTGTCTGATGGTACATTTTATTGTGCATTGTTATGTTTTGTATTTTGTTTTTGTCCCGCTCGTTAAGCCGCTGTATTGTTAAGGATTAAGTGGATTTGTTACGTGTAGAAAGCTTACTGATGTTTCTTAGCTCTATGGCAGAGAGCTTCTTGGTGATTTTCCAACATGTCCAAGTGGCATTCATGCGTTAACAAAATGGCTTTATGCTGACACTGATATCCACAAAAGCTTGTTTTCTAATATTGTCATTGAATCAGTTCATAGAGAGAAGAAAATTGCCCCCTTTCTTGAAATGAAGCCAAACATGCCCAAAGAGGATATAAAAGTAGATTATGACGAACAGGTGAAGCATTAACACCTCAGTATTGTTAGCTATTTCCACGGGAATACTCTATACAATAGAAAGTGACATTGTTTGCATAGGTGTAGATTTTAAGGGTGAACTCCGCCTTGACGGCAAAGGAAACTCTAGGCTGAAGACATAATTAGCAATGGTTACCAGTGACTTGTCCTGTCACGTCAGAATGGCCATGAGCAAGAAGCTGGAACTTTCAACTTCCACTGAATACCTGTACATGTATGTACACTATAATAGATACTTATAGCAAGCAGATCTCAGATTCATATCTATAGAATAGTTCGGATTACAACCCAGGCGTACGGCGCTGTTCGATCCGCCTCTCTGTCCATTTCTTTGTAAAGACTATTTTTTAAAAAAATTTTGACATATTTCAAGCCAGGTTTAATGCCTATAAACTAATACAACTTGTTGGTATTTATGGAAAGCAGAAAAGATGGGAAGCTCTTATATTTGGTCTGATCTGCCTTATGTCATGTAGTGCATTATGTACATATATATTTTTAATTAAACACTCAAACTTAGTGGTACATATGTATGAAATTTTGCATCCTTTCAACTGGTCTTTTTTTTTTGTAGCCACTCTATTTCTCGAAGGCTTAGAGCCAGGTTTACCAAACTTATGCTACACCTACAGCTACAATCAAGCATAAGGAGGAACTTTATTATTTTTCAATGGCCTTGGCCAATTTATTTTCAAGGTCAGTTGAGGTCACTAAAGTTAATATTGTCTGACAGGCTTGTAAACACGGTATCTTTTGAACTCTTTAAGCAGCCTTGTGCCACATTTGTGCTCCTAGTCATGTATTATACAACAATATAGCGCTAGACTGAACACTGTAGTTAGTTTCATTAGGACTTTATATTAATTGGGCATTCATTTAAGAAATAATGTCCTTGCTGTTCATATCTAACAAACGTTTTACAGTCAGTATTAAATGTGGAAGAGCATTAGGTTATTATTTTTAAGATGATGATGTAGACTAAGACCCAAAAATTATTTAGCCTGACTTTTTCAAACATGACATTTATAGGTTTTCTGTCTAATACTTGTGTATTGTGAAAAACTGATAAATGGAAGAATGAGTTTCTAGCCCTATAAATGGACTCTACTGATTTTCATTGACCCTGAAAAGGCCTTTAATCCTGTGCCTTTGGTGCCTTGTAGAAACTCTTGAATGCTTGTACATATAGCCAGGTGTACCAGACTTACACTAAATGTATATGTGGGCACTTGAAAAACCCTATTCACTTTTGGTGACGTTGATGAAGTTTTTCAAGATCATTAGGGTCAAATTGTATTTTGACAGGCAACTTATAAACACTGTATCTAACACAGTTTTCCTCAAATGTTCGCATCTATAATAGCCATGTTAAAAAACCTATTACTCTTCGTTGACCTTGACCTATTTTTCAAGGTTGTTGGGCATGTGCCCTTATTATATTAGCAAGGTACAAGGCCAGTGTATTAAGGGACACATGAACACACACTGTCTCACATTATGTGCTTGTGACCAATGTGTTTTTGTGCGTTACTAAGTATTTGTCATTCTGTTTTGTGCCTTATTGTTTCAGATGTTGCAAAAGCATGGGAAGCTGCGGGGAAGACCAGATCTGAGGTGAGTGTTGTTTGTTTGTTCATTTGTCATATATGTTCTTTCAAAAAATAACAACATAAACTTCCTCCTGTATACGTGCCATGCTGGCTCTCTTAACCTCGTTAACCAGCCTTCTCAAGAGAGGGCTACTTATTCATGTGTAGGTTTCTGTGGTGTCAATTTGTCTGTCACCACTGCCTCCGCATTTTGTTTTTGGGATTGCTCAACAACCTGAAGCAATCTCACTGTGATATTTAAATAAAAATGTGACATATAATGCCTATCGCAATGAGTTCAAAAGTCAAGGTCACTGAGAGGTCATTCATGGGGTGAAAATCTTGTTACCAAGTTTCTGAGAAAACCCTTGTTTTCAAATTGGCTGAAACTTGGTATATGTCATCGTTACACTAATGCTGTTTGTTTCATTAATTTCTCACCAGAAAAACTTAAGTGTTGATATTAAAAATGCCATTTTAAGGCACTTGTGTGCTACTGAATGTGCATTTCTGCATGATAAATTTTATGTGAAACAGAGTAGTTTTGATGACTTATCTGATGTGACTTTGGACATTATTAACTTACCTGATGTGATGCTGAATTTAATGTCAGTGATGCCAATAAATTAATTTAACAGGCAGGTAGAACCATCCACATATATATATATATATATATTTATCCCACATCAAACAAAAATCATCTGTTTATATAGTTTGGTATCCTGTCACTCAGTAACCGTGCAACAAATAGTACAAAGTACATGTCATACGTGTATGTCCATGGGTCAGATAAGTTCTTGCCTGACATTTATACAACATTCCAAGAGGAAACGATTAAAAACTTCACAAGATACATACATGTTCTTCGTGAAGTGCAAAAGAAGCAAACTGATACCGTGTTAATGCACAGTTTATATGGTGTAACATCATGAGATGGAGTAGCTCATTGGTGTTTATATAGGGCTCATGGTTCTATCAAATTTGTATACTTATCCAAAAGCTTCTTTTTCACACTTTGCCTTTATCAGCTGCGCAAAATTGAACGTCGAGTGGAGACGCAAAGAGTTCCGCTTAGCCTTGGCCTAAATGAAACAGGGGAGACAAGCATTACTGACTACTCGGCCTTCTCCTTGGGCACCAATCAGACGTACAGCTTGTCAGGTACAGGGCGACAGTTTCCAAGTGGGGTAAGTCGGATCGACTACAGTGCAAAAATACATGAATACAGTGTCAAAATCTGCAGCACTGGCTGGCCTAACATGTTTAAGTTCAGTCCCTATTTGTTTAACAGGGGCCTCTGTGGCAGAGGGGGCTAGCATGGTGTAATGACCCAGGTGCCTCCCACTATTGTGATCGTTGTGAGTTCAAGTCCAGCGTGTGCTGACTTCCTCTCCTGGTGTACATTTGAAGGTACGCCACCAGCCTGCAGATGGTCGTGGGTTTCCCAAGGGCTTTGCTCAGTTTCCTCTCGCCATAATGCTGACCTCTGTCATATGAGTGAAATATTCTTGAGTACGGCTAAAGAACACCAATCAAAGAAATCAGTCAAAGAATATTTGCTCATCATGCCTGTAGTTCAGAGTTCATGTGCTCGTAGCAACCATGTGTTTCTCTCACTTCTATTGTAAACCATCATTTTCATATGGACCTTGTTATCTGAGATAAAATATTATTATTGTTATTATTATGGCAACAAGTTTTAAGTTTTAAGTGATTTTTTTGTTGAGAGTACAAGGTTACAAAGAGTGGAGAACAAGTCTGCCATTGTATAAGTGAAACATTCTTGAGTACAGCGTAAACCACTGATGAAAGTAAATGAATAAAAGAACAGGTAAATTCTGTACCACTTTCGGGGGGGGGGGGAGGATATGTTGTAAATTTATAAGTAGAATTATAATCAGTTAGTCAATGAGAAGGCAGGATTGTAGCTGTCATTTAATTAGGACATTGTTTTAGGTATAGCTGATGTGATATAAGGCAGCATAGGCAAGCAAGAAGGTGAATAATTTTGGTCATCCATTGAAGATTATGCAACCTTTACCTCCCCCCAGGCGCTGAAGAACTCAGGGTCCAACAACAACGTACATATTAGCAAGTTTAGTTCTTCCAGCTGAATTTTATGGCATCTGAGTATTTGCATCTGTGCGGTGTTAGAAAATAACTTTGTCTTGTTCATGTTGTTATTTTGTGTCTAAGGTGGACTTGTAATTGGGCTGTGTAGACCCGTGCAGGAAGGGTAGCATAGCAGGGTTTTTCGGTGGTTCCATCGCACTGAATTTTACCGAAAATTTTATGCATGACTTAGTTGTTTATTTTGGCCGGTTCTTGTCCTCCGTGAATCTTAGAAAAGCGTTTTGAAGATGGAAGTAATTTGGTGAGGACATTTACACTGAGGCGCATGTTATGTTGAAGTGTGTTATAATGAAGGTAGGTCACTTAGACGGGTCATTGACTTAGGTGGTCTTTACACATTTACACTTGATTACATGTACACTTGAAAATATATCTTTTTAATAACACAGGTATTAAATCACGCCAGCCTAAGCCTGTAAGCTGTCAATAGTATTCTGTTAGCGTATGTAGCTGCATGCTTTTTGCCGTCGTACAAAAGACGCGTATTGAAATTTAATCTCAGCATGCAACCAGTTTCCCATATGTTTCACGACATGTGATTAAACCTGTCAAACACAAGTTTGAAACTGTACATATACATAGACCTTGGGTTAAGTTTTAATATACTGTGTATGGTCCTAGGGTGGGTAATGTCTGTACCTGAAATATCACTGTTGTTTCACTTGACACCTGGGACATTGCCAGGACATAGTGCGAAGAGATCAACAAGGATTTTGGTACAAAGCCCCTTTATGATACGGGCTTCATGTAAGGTGCATTTCTAGTTGCAGTGGGTATTCGTGCACTTGCTTTGCACTAATCAGTTTGACAGCCAAACTTTGATTTATTTCCTGTGGTCCACCTGACAAATGTTTCAATAATTGCATACCTGGAGAAAACTCCATGTACATCTACAGGTATGTGTGGCTTAATGTGATACATGTACATGTATTTGGTTCATGGGTATAGCTTTACACTTGTGTGCCAGCCAAACTTTGATTATTTTTTCTGTGATTGACATGAAGCAAATATTTCAATGCTTGCTCCATAGCTCTGTAAAAACTACGTGCAAGTACAAGTGGTATTCCTCGTGGGTTTCTCTGCACCTGCATTTGGCTGAAAAAAAAAGCCCCTATCAACCAAGCTTTGGTTCGTTTTCAGTAGTTCAAATGTGAAACCTTTCAGTAATAGCTCCATGGCTGAGGCAAAACATGATGGAGATGATGAGATTGCTTCTTGGGCATCTTTACACCTACATTGAACTGTTAAAAATGTCTCGTGGCCAAACTGTGATTATTGCTTCTGCTTTGGGAATCTGATTTGGAATCGGCTCATTTCTCGCTGCGTTGAGGTGGACGTCTGCTTCATGACAGTGGAATCTGACAGGATCTGATATAGATACACCGTGTAAACGGTGAAATAATGTATAATAATTTTAAGGATGAAATAAAACCGTACGACTGTGACAAATCATTATCCAGCGTGTCTGGAGCCCTGAATTGAATAAGACATAGAGATGGCACATGTGCATACATGTGTGCTTCTACGGTGACGTCATTTACAGTGTACATGTACATTTGTGTATTTGTGTTGTCCGAGGAGTTAGCAGTACATATACATTTTAGAAGTTGGATAACATGAATCAAGTATAAATTCATTTCTCTTGGCGGTAATAATGACTGGTGATGATGAGTTTGATGATGATGACTAATGATGTTGACTTTGGTGATGACTGTTGATAACTAATGGTGATGATTGTGATGATGATGAGTGATGATTATGATGACGGCGATGCCGACTTTGTCTTCATACAGACTTGACACTACACTTTGCTTGTCTAATCAACCTGAGTTGAGCCACCAGCTTCATGACTGGATGTGTGTCACGACATACATGTAAATGTGTGCATGAACTTGGCTTGGTGACTGGTTGTTTTAATTAAGTTAAAACTGTTGATTCACATTTCAGGCCACTGTGGATAACCAGGGATGGAGTAAGCACATGCGGGATCAAAAGTCTCAGGGCCCTGGGACACGGAAATTAATCCGACGAGGTGAGGAATTATGGATGTGATTGCTGTGGCTGCCATAAGGATTGTGATATAATTGGTCTGTGAAAGAACACGGAGAAAGTATTATAAAGTGGAAGTGATGTTCATCGTACTGCCGAGGCACTGTATGGTCTGACGAACAGTGTGATTCATTAAGCCGCATTGTATGTTGCTAGTAAATAATTTAAAGGATTACTCTCATCCTGGCTGATCAGTTATCTGTCAAATATGTATTCTGTATACCACCTCATGTAAAAACTGGTAAATTGTATGTACTGCGGCTTACAGCGTTAACATCACATCAGTAAGAGGCATGACGTCTCAAAATTTGGTTCCTGAAACCTTGCCATAAATTTTTGTCCACTCTAAGTCGTCTAAGAAAAGATCAATGGACATTTTGTTGACTCCAAATAATGTGACTTAATCAGTACATTTATGTGTAGTTTTAATAATGTTATATTAAATGCTATAATGAAGCTCTCATACAAACAGTTTTTCCACCATTAATATTTTGGACAACTTCTCAAAATTTTATATTAGATGAAAAGTGTAAATCAGTGAATTGAATCAGTTTCTCAGAATACAGCCTTAATTTTTTTTATTTTTTGAAGAAGATAATTTCATGGAGCCTCCAAATAATCAGCCAGGTCACCCTGTGACCTCCAAAACTGGGTCAGATAGAGGTCGTGCCCCCCAGGATTTACCCAATCGGGACCCAGGGTTTGACAGGAATGCCCAAAGAGCTGCCAGCCCAAAACGGGTTGACTTTAGTAACCAGTTAGAACTGAGGAAAATCAATCCGGACGGGACTTACACTGACAGCTTCGCGTTAGGGGGAGCAGGTAGTGCTTATGATGCCTATAATAATGCCAGTTTCAGCTGTGACCCCTTGTTGTCAAGGAATACCCATTTGCATAGCCAGTCGACGCTTACAGATTCAAGGGCTTTGCGAGAGACAGAAATCCGTTTTTTGAACAACCAGCGCTATAATCCTCAGACCTGTGAGAGCCGCCCGGACTCGTACGACATGCGGTGGAACAAAGTCGCCTCAAGGCTGACGCATGTGGATGTTAATGTGCCCGGCGCCACGAACTATCGCTCCGCTGGGCGGCAAGCTCTGAACGGAGCAGCCAGCTTGCCAGGGGGCGCTGTGGGCCGAGACAGGGGAGGACACTCTGACATACAAAAACAAGATGGATACTCATCGACAACCAGTGAAGGCAGTGAAGGGGGGAGTAGCAAGGGAATTAAAAAACATCTTAAGGACTTTGACAGAGACACAGGTAAGAGAGTTTTTTCCATGTTTTATCTCTGGATTAATTGTTGCAGTCCTACATGTAAGTTTTTATGCCACTCTGGGGTTTTCTAACCAGTTTCCTTTTAGAAACTCAATTTGAACAAATTAGAAGACTCAATATTTTTTCGTCATCAATTTATCAAAAACATAATTTATTTCATGAAAACTCAACACAAAATTTGTCATAAAGTCAATTTTTCACAAGGAGAATGTGGCTAGAATACACCTAGCCACCATTCTTGCCAGGTACGTGGATAAGTACGGTATGTGATGAACGTCCTGACTAAAACATGTCTTCACGGGAAGCTTCTTGAAATTTCTTCTTGAAGAAAGTCTCAAAAATAATTTTCAAACTGACCAATTGCTCTAAAATTTCCAGTTCCTAACTATGCATCCTGTGAACAATGGAGCATACGAACATAGTGTTATGTACATGAACATGCATTAAGATCTTTACTCGGAGTAACTGCATATTTTGTAGTTCTAGATTTGATCTGAATTCTGCAGGATTCCCGCAAAGCAAATCTGCAGGAATCCAGTTGGAATCTGGTTATAAAATTACAAAAATAAAGGCCTGTAATTAAGCCGCAGCAGAGTCAGGGAGAATCAAGACTCAATCGTGCCACCTCATTTGTCAGGGCTTTAATAGGCTGATGGTGGGTTACGAAGGGCTCATGTGGGAGTTTGAAAATGTTGAATAGCCTGCTATTAGAAAGTAACTTTTCCAGACCTTGAAAACCAAGGTTTTACTTAGTTGGACCTGGAAAAACTGTAAAACTGAGTCTACAGAACTAACCTGAGCTACTGTTTGTAGTCATATAGTATGCTGACACTCTTTTGGGCAGAGTTGCAGAAGTTATGCTTTGTTGCGAAAGACTGAAAGCTCAACTAATTAAGGGACATTGAAATTTTACATATTACAGTATGTTAGCTTGCGAGTAAAGGAATCTGATCGGCCACACTCCATGCTTTGTATGAAAGTTTCAACCAGCGTGACCTGGTACCATGTTGAACAGGACGTCTGTGTTCCTGCATAAAGTGTGCACATAATTATGTTCTAGATCTTTTAGTGAAGATTCACATGGAATTACATGTAAATGAAATTCTGCCTTAAAATACATGTAAGTGTAGTTTGCCATTACTCTTTGACTGATTTCTCGCCTTCTGAAATTGCCGTCATATTACGGACCCATTCAGGCATAAATTTTTACCGGTTTTCCCCACTCAGCATGTTTAGAATCACTGTTACATTAATCTTCTCCATTGAAAATCCTTAAATTGTCTATCGTTTGATTAGTTTTTATAAGAAAGGATGCCAAAAAAATATTGTGGACATATGTGTTTACAGCCCTGACTTCTCTTTTCATTTTTATAAGTAATATTTTGTAGATCTTTGAATTCTTTCAACATTTCAGTCTGCCTTTAATATATTAATAATCTTTATACATGTATGTAAATGTATGTGTTTTATTAAATTGTGCTGATTTGCGTACTTTGTCTGATTTTTAGAGTTTGATTGGTCCCAAAAAGTTCTTTTGCATATTCTTTAGTACAGGGAGGTACATGTAACATGGTATTCTGCTTGAAAAGTGTAAGTTTCAGCATCAGAAGTAATACTTAAGGATTTGTTCACATCCAAAAATGTAATTTTCAGGGACAGTACGTCATTTACAGTAAACGTTAGCGCTACGTGTCGGACAGTTTACAGGAACAATATTAACTTCTATATCATTTCCCTTTAGACATGTACCTTTGTCCTACCTGTCAACATGATCAAATATGATATTCCATATCAATTCATTTACTCCATGTACCTTATGTAAATTTTCTGGCTTGTCGAATTTTCTGGATTGAATTTCATTAGATCTGTTGAATGAGATTTGGCCAATGGTGTTTGAGGACCCTCAGTATTGAACAGGTCAATTGTCGGTGTTCTCACCCCACTAAACCGGGGTTTAACTTTTGCCCCTGCAGGGTGGGTGTCGCCCAGATTGGGCTCGTATTTTACCAGAGACACTGTTGACCTGTCAGAAGTTACCTGGGCACTCGGCAAGGTGGGCCAGGGATTCTTGGCCTGTGGCCAGGTTCAAGTGTGGACATGTACAGGACATGTGCTCTGATGTACCATGTGAAGACACTGAGCATATCGCCATGTTTTATACATGCGTGCGAGTTTGCATGTCTGAATGAACAGTATGTACATGTACTGCACTTGTAGGTGTATATTGAACATGCCATGTTGTGTTGTAAAATTCCATGTTGCATAAATCAAGGCTAGGATGTGTACATGCATTTTGAATATATGTGTTCTGATGTTCATTGTGTATCATGCACATGCCTCATGTTCATGACATTGCCATGGTACAAACATACATTTAAACCCGCAGACTAATTAGGCCATCATTAAAAAATTCTTTACACGGGTTAATACGTTGACAACCCTATTACAGAAAATAGGGCCATTCAGTGGTGAAGTTTGTTTTGTAGATAAGGATTTTAAAGAAATCAACATGGAGAGAAGTTTGTTTTGTAGATAAGGATTTTAAAGAAATCAACATGGAGAGAAATGAAAAGGAAGAAATTCCATATAAAGACCAATAAAAACATTAGGGTAGGACCCTTGTTTTTTTTTTGGAGGGTCGGTTCGATTCCATGCTACAGACATACACACATATTTTTAATGATGGTCTGAAGTGTGTTGCGATATTCCTTGTGAAGCACACAGGCCTGTGTTGTATTCATAATGCATGTATAACATGTACATAGGCAAGCTTGTAGCTTACACCACTGCCAGTATGATTAAACCCGTATTAAGGACATTTATATACAGCACACCACAATTAATGTCGCCATTTACTTACATGTTAACATACATTGTAATTTGGCCTCACAGCACTGTCCCTAAATCTGCAAGCCCTAAACCCTCCGGGCCTGAGGGTCAAATCCCTATATGGCATGACCGATGAAATTTTTCACAAATTTGACAAACAGCCATCTACATGAACTCCTCCAATACATCTATGCCTCATGCATGCTCTAATCTATGTGTAAGTGTGTTTTTGTGGTAAAATGACATTTCAGTTTTTCGTATTTGGAATTACATGGAGAATGTTCTGATAATATTGCCCTGCCAGGCCTGTTACTTGAAAAGCAACTTCAAGTAAAATTACTTTAAATTTTAAATCTTCAAGCAACATACAATGATACATTGTACCCTGCTTAACACTTCACCTGATCCCATGGTGCAGTGGCAGGAAGGTACATTGTATCATTGTGCTTCAAGCATGTTGTGTGAAGATTTAAGATGATAGTATTTGTAAAATACACATTGTATGAAAACATCTTTAAACGAAACCACATCGTAATTCTGTATTCTTTATTCTCCAAAAGTAATGACTCCCTCTACACCTCCCACGATACAACTATTCACTCCAAGGCTCAGACAAGGAATTTTAATTGATTTCCCCTGACTCATTCATTTTCGGGGACTTCCTGGCTTTTTAGGTGGTCTTGCATCAAGGTTGCCTGGACACTATTAAAGCATCAACCATACATGTTCACTGTGTAATTTCTTCTTTTCAAAGTGGGATGACCTGTATTCTTACCAGTTTGACTTGTGTGTAGATATATGTGTAGAACTTTGTACATGTAGATACGTGTGTAGAACTTTGTACATGTAGATACGTGTGTAGAACTTTGTACATACAGGGCTCATAAATGTACATGTTCAACCTCCAGAACATTCGGAACAAAAAGTGCAAGTAACAAAACAAATTTGATTGATCTTCAAGGTATACACAGTTTCAACCAAAGTCTGGAAAGCTGGTTTTAATTGAGCCACATGTACATGTAGGCTGGTGCAGATGTACCGTAATTCTTCTAGTTTTTATGACAGGTATCAGTAGTGCTGAAAGCAAAAAATTGTTTTTTCTGAGAGTGTTTCAGCAGAGTAAAGATATAGGTAATGCTGTTTCGTAGATGGATTAACCATGTGAGAAAAGGGACACTGTGTATTCATGTTACAGTTACTTGTGTGTTGGCTAAAAGGGGCAGACCAGGTGTCCCAATAATTAGAAGAATTAGGGTACATGTAAAAGGTGCATACAGCTAAGTTAAAGTTGAATAGTTTGAAGAGGGTTCAGATAGCCACAGTGTGGATCTCTCAAGTTAATGGCTTCTCTTCGAGTGGTTTAACAAACCAAACAAGTCCATGTTCACGCATTGTACATTCCCTGTGTTGACACACAACCTTTTATAAGTTTAATGTACTTACCTGCACATACCTGAGCATCTCCAGGGTCTTGGCAATTAATCTACATATCTGCCCTGTTAGGGACTGTGCTCTCAAGTTCTGTGAGGCAAAGAAGAATGTTGACAAGTTGAAAATTCCCCGTGGTCAGTTTCGCAAAGCTGTCTGGAGCCAAAGTTTAAAACTTAAGTCTTCCTCACGAAACAAAATATTGAAAGCTGGATTCGAAGCTCATTTTTAGCTGAAATTGGATGTAATGAATTAAAATATACATGTAGTAACAGAGAGACGGAACATGTCAAGTCTTAAATTTTCTGATTCCAAACTTTAAAGTTTGAATTCAATAAAACGCAGCCCACGAGAATGCCTGAGAGCAGTCTGTCAGCTTTGTATACCTTTACATGTAGCCTGAAATTGTTCGTTGAAAGCTTCACTCAGCAGACAAAAAATACTTGATGAAAGGTGAGATTTAACATGCCAAAGGAAGAAGGCAACCAGAGAAAGCAGATGAAAAAAGTGAATGTGGATAGTGCTGGCAGAAAATTGGATAAGTTTGATTTCAGACTAATAACCTGATGTCATGTGTACATACACGTGTATGTTCATGAGATGACGGTTGAAAACTCTAGATGACTCTCAGCACATGCTGGGATGATTGACATGAGAAACTTTCCCCGACATGTACACTGTACATTTATTTTATTCATTTGGGTGGTGTTTCACTCAAGAATATTTCACCAATACAATGGCAGCCACCATTATGGTGGGAACCCACAATCATCCACAGGTTGCTGGTCGACTTTTCCACGTTCTTCCGAGGAAGCCAGTTTAGGCTGGACTTGGACTGATTGACATGTAGACATTTTCATGATGGTTGCATGTACCTGGTAAGGGCAAACACTCGGTGACAGTAACTCTATACAGGTGTTTTTTGTCTGCACCCTAATGTCAAGTTGGCAGTGTTCCTAATTACAGGTGCCCTGGCCAAGCTGAAGGAGAAGATACGACAACAACGTCTGGCTACAGCTGTGGCGTCCGCAAAAGGAGAGAAAGGTAAGTTCATTATTGTCAGGACTGTGCCATCCTTTTTTTTTGTTTTCTTGTTTTTATGTAGTATCCTACCTACACTTCAGCAAAAGTAAGGAATGTTAATTTTGGTTAGTTCCTCTGTCTGTCTGTCTGTCTGTCTGTTGGACTGACTGGCTGGCTGGCTGGCTTTGCATGATTTGGTTTGAAGCTCACTTAGTTCGATGTGTGACTAAGTTTTTGCATATTTTATGAATTCTAAAATTATTATTGACTGTTGGTATCTGTGCACTTTAACTGCTCTTGATATTATCAGAATTTGTAAAATTTTGTGTGCAGTCATTTTGTTTAACCTGAGATTAAGTTAGAAAACCAATCGATCCATGTATGTGTATCAGGTATTTAACATTTTCCTGGACATTGGTACTTGGTATCCAGGCCGATACTGCACCACATATTGTGTAGTTTCAATAAAATGTGCACAAAGAATCAGTTTGTGCCCTTATAGTGAGTTTGAAAACAGAGACTGAACTGTACCTTGCTCCATGTCATCTTCGCTTGTCAAGGGTTTCCTGTCTACAAAACCCTTGGCACACGAAGATGGCTCCATGCATACACATGTACGTTTTTTTTTCATATTAGGGTAGGGTATAAATTCTCTGACTCAGCTTAAGGGGGGAGTTTGATTAAGATTTGACTTGGCAGCAGAATGAAGAAAAAAAAACTCGGAAAAATAGAAATCAGCCATGTGTAACAGACAAACCTAGAAAGGCCAGTTTGTTTTAGCTGTATTGTTTCTTTAATATTACTTCATGAAACACACAAACTCTTCACAAGGTGATGTGACTTGACTTTTTAATGCCATAGCTACATGTGTCATGTTTAAGCACTAATGAGAATGTACAGCTGGAGCATCATCTACGGTTGTCAAGGATTGTTCTTTATCATGCTTGTATCATGGACACAAACACCTGCCATGTATTTGAACTTACAGTGAATGAACCCAGGTTTGCCCCCCGAAAAATGCATTTTAGGAGACAAATGAATAGAGGATATTTCAAATTGAAGGGTGAATACCATCACTGTTGGAGTGATAAATGGAAATGATAACCCACTCAACACCAGTGGGTTTGTTATTTATACTTTACCAATTGTTTACAGGTTATACTAAGAGCTTCTTGTCATCATATGATTGAAAAATTGTCACATATAAGTACGATGTAATACTTAAGCATCCATATAAGTACATGCACTTACGTTTACAGTTTACACATGCACTGAACTTCATTTTAATTTCTGTCTATTTTTTTTTTTTTTTTAAATCTCTCTGTTTCTCTTTATACAGATCCATCGGCAAAGGAAGATAACCCACTTGAGGCTGAGCCCCCACCATCACCTCCACCACCACTAGGTGGAACTTCCAGCGTGGATGACATCACTCACCGTCTCCATGGTAACACTGATCCAGTGGAGTCATTGGGTGCCATGCCTGTGTGGGAGGAAGATCGTTTTTCTGCGGCTGTAGTGCGGAAAGTGGCAACCGGTCCCCCTCCACCTGTGTATAAAGGTAAGGGGCTCGGGGTGTGGAGAGAAAATCATTCTGATACAGGGACTGACATATTATTAAAATTATGTTATGCAGTAATTTAATCAAAATAATGTGACTGTCGATGCAAAATGTTGAAAGGTCTTGTCGCAAGCTATTAATCACTTTTCCAGTAACACCACAATTGTGCAGGCTACGGGGAAGAAGGTTGCTTATTACATGTGCCAATCCTTACTTCAGATGACATGACACAATTATACAAAAGCTGTCTTTTAATTGATCTTTGTTTCACTGTAGTTTTTGTTTACATAAAGTTCACATAAATACTGTGATTGGTTCTATGTTACACACACAGGTGCAATACATTACACAGTAGGACTTGTGGTCATGGATTTTTTAGGCACTTTCCCACAGAGGTAACCCAGATGAGAAATGAGGGTAAATTGAGTATTTGGCATATTTCCAAATTGTGGTTCAAAATAAAATGAGTATCTTTGTTATTTTGGGGAATTACAGACCATAGGCGTGCACAAAACAATTTAAATTGAGTTCATATGTGAAAGACACTTTTGTCATAGAGACCCCCTAGCAGTGTGGTAGATCAAAGCTTTTGGAAATATTAGGAAAAAAATACACAGGCCTTCCATTCATGGTACTGAAAACTAAAGCTTTGGTGATAAATCTTCATGGCATTTTAAACTGTTCCATGTATACCTGTCATACCTGTAGTGGAATGTCCTCATTATTCTGCCCTGATATCCTGAATGTCATGGATGGATGCCTTGAACTGATTATTTGTGGGGGGAGGGGAGGGGAGCAGAATGTGACCTGAGAAATGTAGATAAGGCTGATAGTACATGTCGATCGGATTCTGTTTTGCTTGCTCATTATGGTTACATGTGGCTTATTCATGCTGTATGTTCTACCTCTCGCGACGATCGTGCCTATTAATAGGGGAGTTTCGAGTTCGAACTCTTCTGTCGCAAAAGGTAAAAAGAGTCCAGCTGTGTCATGTGACTTATCAAATATGTCCGACAATTTTGTTCACTTTAATTTGCCAATCACCTGTCTTGCCATGTTAGGGAGGTACAAACGACCTCTCCTTCAATCAACAGCTTCTAAAGTTAATAAATTTTCAGCTCCTCAGTTTTTCCTGTCCTACGTCTAAATAACTTTTTGTGACACTTTTCTTAGACGCCCATGTTGTAGTAAACGTAATCAGAAATAACTGCCTAACATTTTTGACAGGTAACATTGTACAGTAGGGCTTTTCTTACCTTTAGTGATGAAAGACTTCCCTATTGGCATTACGTTTCACTCATAACAGTAGTTCCGGTCATTTGTGATATGCTATGAAATAAATTTTTTGTGCGAAGATGGACATTAAGAAACGGTTAAAACACTTTAAATGCTCTATCAATGGATACGTGTAGGACACAAGGTTTGAGGGTTCTGTCCTGAACTTGTATAATTTCTACACTCTCACTGTTCACAAGGTTTGGTGATTATAAAAAGCAGTTGACAATGCTCTGACTGCTGATTTGTCTTGAGTGATGTTCAGTGTCCAGTATGGTGTCCACCTGTCTGTACGTCATGACGAGGAGTTTCTCCAAGGTCGGGCATTTACCCTTGGCACTCTGGTTTCCTCAGCCCATGATTTAAATCTAAACACATTCTCACCACCTAAAACACTGAAATATATATAAATTAAAACTGAATTTATTGTCCTTGTCTCAGGTTTTAATGAAGCCGAATCCCGGTACAAACTGGTGAAGAGATTGGAAGGATCACGAAAGCCCAGCCGGAAGAAAACACAGATACACATCCAGAAGAAGCACAGAGATGAGAATGGTAAGATTAGAATCTTTTGATCATGCCAGGAGCAGACCAGACAAGTAGTGTTTGAGGTACATCACTACAACAGACGATGTACACTACATGAACACCTTCTGACAGTAATCATGCGCCTCAGCGGGTCTCTGGATTAGCTTTCACACAGGTCCCAGTAGAGCGCTTGTGTACCACCTGTAGAGCGGTAGTACCGTATGAGGAAATTGCTACTGGCGGTCTTCGGCTGCCTTTTAGTGTGGACTGTACTGTATGTGTTGTAGAAGGTCAGTGATGTGTACGGTGAGTTACAATTATGCGCCACTGAGGTATGTGTAAACCCCCAAAAGTGCATCTAACAACCGTGACCGACTTTTCACATTTCTGAACACAGAGAAACAGTTTGATCTTGGAATGAAATTCTTTTGACTCAGACGTAATGTATACGTATTCAGATATATATGTTGATCATATATTGCCTTGAGATTAACGGGAAGAAGGGCACATTTCTTGTGTGAAAATCGTGTTCATTCCTCCTCCATACCACTGCCAACTCCAGATTTTTAAAGTACCCTGTCACCTGGGGCATGGTAACTTCCGGTCTGTGGGTTCGTACGGTGGAAATAATGACTACTCGTCAGCCGCGAAACGGAATGTTGATTTGAGCGCCTTTTTCTTTAAAATCAGATGGTGATATTGGTCCAGAATTACATGAATAAAAAGAGTGCAAGACTTTATGGGTGTCAAAATGAAGGATTGGATATTTTAACTTTTAAATCAAGGTAATTCCTGGCCTGTATACCTGTAAGGCATGTCGTCCGGGCACTTGAAATCACGATGTGAAGTTTGTTGCACATAAGTGTAACGCCCCCATATTGCAGATGGTAGCTGTTGCACTACATATTTCAGATGGATTTCAGGAGCCCAAGCATCATGACAAAGTCCGGAAACGAGTGGTGGCTCACAAGGAAAAGCCTTCTAAACCAAAATCTAGAGGTAAACTGGAACATCTTGATAACTGTTACACCTTGTACATGTACTAATTAAGGGTCAAAAAGTTTGAAATTTTCCAAGTCATTGTTGTGACTGTTTTGGCTAGGTTGTAAAATAAAATTTGGTGCCATCTGCTCATAAAGTGTAAATTTATCCGTTTTCACCTGGAGTAGGCAAAAAAAAAAAGTTTGTTTGTGGTCAGTGCATAATTAGGGAATGATGGATAGTTTCAGGCAATGCAGTTTGTGTTTGGTCAGTGCATAATTAGGGAGTGATGGGTAGTTTCAGGCAGTGCAGTTTGTTTGTGGTCAGTACATAAGTAGGGAGTGATGGGTAGTTTCGGGCAATGCATTTTCTTCAAACAGTCGGGTGTCATCTTTTAGATTGGCCATGTGTGGAATAGGAGGCCTGATATTTGTTAAAATTGTGATGCACCTTAAATTTTTTGCCAGAAGAATGTCAGAGATTCAGAAGGAGTCTAGAAAGCATTGGGCCAATTTCACTGTTTTCAACATATTCTCACATGTATGTGTGTCATGGAACTGCAGTTAAATAACCAAGCAACAAATCTTTTTGACAGAGGTGATAACAACCAGTTCGTGGAGATCTGGACAAAAAGTCATTCTGGAGACCTTGGGGCCCCGCAAATCTTCACGACCCAGCAAATCTGTCAGCGCTAAATCCTCCTCAGACACAGGTACAGTATATATAATCATATGTGCGTGATTATAGCCAACATATCAGAACCCTCACAGAAGCAATCTTGAATGTGGTGCTGAACACAAATTAGATAATTTGATGTTAGAGCACCATCTAAATGGTTGCCGAAATTTTACTTTCTTTGTGTGTCTCATGATTTCATATGGGCCCTGTTATGATATATCTCTGCCCATCGATAAGCTTTGTCTACAAAAGTGCTTCACTTAGAGTTATAAAGTTTGTTCCTTTCTGTGTGTAGCATCAGTGCAGAAGTATATTCCAAGCAAGTCATGATGTTTTATAATTGAGCAGATTTATGCCCCTTTTTGTGATGTGTTGGTGTTATGTACCACGTCATCACTGTGCTTGAAGAAGCACTTTATGTTTGACATTAGATGATTTTGTGCCTTTCAGTCATCTATGATGGTATTGATGGTATCAGTTGTCGTTCACTCCGTTTGTAAGGGCATATTTTAAAGTTGCAGAACTCTTGTTCACAAGTTAACTCCTCCAATTATGTGTAGCAGAAGGAGATTGCATTCACCTCCCAGAATTTAGAAATCTTTGACGACCACTATTAAATATGAGCATGAACAGACTTTGGTATCACTAGTATATGGCAGACTGTGAGGGTACATGTAGTGAATTGTAGATCATAACATTGTTTACAGATTCACTGGTAGCTATATAGCTCTGTTGTCTGACTGAAGCTTTCTTTGCCTGCAGATGTGGAATCAAAGGTTCCTGAGAGGGAGACAACCTCCCGACGACCTGAGACACTGGGTGGCGCTGAACAACAGAAGGACGATGTCTCTAAGATTCTGTCAGAGGAGGCCAGGAAAGTGCTGACTGACCTACACATAGGTCCGGAGGGTAAGAGTTAGCCCCCCTTCGGCTTCACTCTTTATTTAAAGCAGGATAGAAATGCACACTTTATTGAAGGATAGCATTCTCATGAGGATCCCTATAGACAAAGTTAAGGTAGCTTTCCTAAGCAGTTGCGAACTGTTGGCGCATTGATTTTTGCCACAAAAAATTTTTTGAAAGCTGCCAATAAAAAATTCACAATCCTGGTTTCAAAGTACCCTTAGAATTGCACGTGGAATGAAAGTAAACTATATATGAACGAAGAAAAACAAGTGTGATTTACATGAAGTAGTCCCAACATGGCAGCACCCATTAGTTTGATAACATTAAATCTGATCTTGCATGGTTGTAAATCACATGATGTTTCTACCTGCTCAAGCTGAGTGACCTTATCTGTTGACCTCTGAAACAAGCCCGGCAGAGCAAAATGGCTCGTAAGAATAGGTGAGGAGATATCTTCTAGGGGGGCCTCCGTGGCTTAGTCGGTTAGCACGCTGTCGCAGCACGATGACCCAGAAGCCTCCCACCAATGCGGTTGCTGTGAGTTCAAGACCAGCTCATGCTGGCTACCTCTCTGGCTGTATGTGGGAAGGTCTGCCTGCAACCTGCGAATGGACTTGGGTTTCCCGCGGGAAATATTTGAATAAAAGGCAAATGGGTTTGGCTCACATTTTCAAAACAGTGAATAGTTGACTAAAGTTTATTGTGCAGAAGATGAAAAATTGGGCTGATATGATTGGTCTAAAATCAGTGGGTTAATATGATTGGCCTAAAATCAAACAGCAACAGAGACATGGTATAAAGGAAGTAACATTTTCCCCAATTTGTACAAATGTATGCACAAAACTGGTTGAAAATAGTTGAAAAAATATAATTATATGTATGTATAAAAAACAACTGTGTTACTTTATTCATACCTATGGAAAACACATATTCTTTTAAGAATAAATTGTACTGTAATGGGAAAAATTTTTGAAATTTTCTTGTCTTTTCTTTTTCTTTAAGAACAGTTGTCCATAACTTTATGGGATGATACTAACATTGTGTTATTGTGACAAGACCAAAATAGATGAAATCTGTTTGCTTAGGCTTACTGTTCCATCACTACTCAGTATTTTTTGAGGCTTAATTGCTTCTACCGATAATTACATTGTATGCATATGTGTGTGTTATCAGATGGCAGTAAGACTTCTCCAGCAGGAATGCAAAGTGAAGCAGATAAAGCAAAGAAACCTGCGGTCAAAAGGAAGGCTCCAAAACCTCAAGGTTTGTGGTTGGTTCATACAGGATTCTGTTGGTATTAAAGTGTAAATACTGATAAAAGTACAAGGTGTAAATACTGATAAAATTACTGTTCAATTTGATACAGATTATTGACTTTTAAGGGGTTTACAGTTTGAATAGATGCGTACCCTCTTGTCACTTTTCTGTTTGATTAGTTGTGTGCTTTTTGTGGCCAGATGTGCTTCAATAATTGTTTAATTCTCTAGACATTATTTTCCTGTAAAGCCCAGTGCACCTAGTTTGATTTATCAGACATACCATGTTGCAAATTTCACCACTAAGATGTGAAAGCATGAGATATTTGAGAGATGTCACTAGATTTCTGCTGGTAAGACATTTATTATGGTGCCAAAGTTTGTTAATCACTTGCCAATAGCTGGTGGTTTATTCTGCACTCACTAGGCATAATCACCATGCTCTCTTACACTTAAGACTTACATGTATGGTACCTTTAATGTATGCGATTTCGATTTGAACTTAAATGTAATTTTCAAGTTTGTCATGAATGCGCAAAGCTATTCTTACTATTAAAATAATTATTCTTTGAAAAGCAAGTCATGTTAATAGCATTGTAAATTGTTATACAGTTAAGACTCATTTCTGACTTACGTCTGCGAACAACTTCTTGATCTCAGACCCTGTTTCCTCCTTCAGGCAGTTAACCTGACGGCCTCAGCACAAGATACTTGAGCAGCATGTTAAATGTCAGATAAATAAAAAAAAATGTTGATGATTGTAAAATGAGAAGTTCATTTGAAGTTGTCTTGTTTGTTCCCACGTATGTAACAGCCTTTCTGCATTGTTTATCCTTTCAGAAGCTGAGAAGCAACAGCCGGTGACGAAATCACGTCATTACGACGCAGACGCCGTGCGCCAGTACATCGCTAAACAGAAAGAAGAGCGACTGCGGCGCAAACGAGAGGAGCAGGAAGCACGCGCGCATGCAGAGGCTGAGCGTCGCAAGCAGCTGGAGGAGCTAAGCAAGAAGACGAAGCCTTCTGCGAACCCGCGCAAACAGTTGAGAGCAACCAGTGGCAAGTCCAAGCCGTCCAGTGAACCTGCGGCCAAGACAGTCGCGTGGGAGGGAGGAAGCAGTAAAGCTATGCTGGTGGAGGACAAAATAAAACGGCTGGTAAAATGTTTTCGTTGTTCGATATCAGTGATGATGTTTCTAAAACATGACCTTTCAAATGGACTGGTCTCAGATTATGATGGCTAAGTCTGATATGTGTGATATACTGTAAATCTTCAACCTTTTCAACCACTAATGTAATTTTTTTGGACACAGATTTTAACTCTTCTCAATATAACATATTTTGACAATTTTTTTAATTATATTTTATATTTAAAAAATACTTTTGGACTACTATTAGCATTTTATACTTTTTTATTACTTTGGGCTAAATCTGATATGTGTTATGTACTGTAAATCTTCAACCTTTCAACCACATAAGTAATTTTTTCAGTGGACATTATGCATAAAAAGATTAATTTGTGTGATTTCTCTACACAACATAGTTCTGTCAGAATATTTGATAATATTGGTTGAAGAAGTAGCTGAAAAGCTTGAAGAATTAGAGAAAGTCTCATTTGACTTCTGTGGAAGTCTTGCGAGAACCACATTAGTGGTGACATGGGATATTGTACTGCTAGAATTGTCAAAAGTAAAATATGTAAATAGTAGTGAAAAAATGTCTTATAAGTAGTATGAGTCAATTATAGTCCAACTGTGTTTGTTAAAAGTATAAAATGCTGATAGTGGTCAAAAAGTATTTTTTAAATATGAAATATAATTTAAAAAATTGTCAAAATATGTTATGTCGAGAAGAGTTCAAATCTGTGTGTCAAAAATGATGTGTGTAAAATAATCAGCAAAATATGTTCTTTGTTGATTTCAGTTAGGGAGTGAGTCCGACAAGGAGAATAAGGAGACATTAGAGCTAAGTGACAGCAGCTCAACCCTCACTAACGATGACTCTGTCGGGGACTCCACTCCTGTGGCTACACCCCGGGGCGGCCAACTGGACAGGTGAGAGGGGAGGGCAGGGGATAGAAGTTAGGGGCAGACATTGGCCACCTTGTGCAAGTGTCTTCTGACTTTCTTTTTTTTTTGAAAAGCGGGCCTCATAATGCTCTAGTGCAGTTTAATGACTCAGGTGCCTTTCACTAATGCGATATCTGTGAGTTCAAGCCCAGCCTATGCTGGCTTCCTCCCTGCTTGCACCTAGGGAGGTCTGCCAGAAACCTGCGGATGGTTGTGGGTGCTCTGCCCGGTTTCCTCCCACCATGATGCTGGCCGCCATGGTATAAGTGAAATATTGTTGAGTACGGTAGAAAACACCTATCAACTGATCAAATAAATAAATAAATTGTTTCTAATAGATGGACTGTAAGTGTATTCCCTTAACAACTGATGGATGATTGTTTAAATTCAATAGTGGTACATGTTTGAGGGAGATTGTGGGAGGTAGAGTGTTGAAGGCGTGTCTTGGTCACCTTTTCAATTTTATTGGTGGAGAACCCTCTGTTGAAGAAAATGTGCACGATGCGTATTAGCCCTGGACCAATGAGGTTGGTCTTTTCAAATGCGTCTTCTGGTTCAACAGAAGCTGACTTCTATTCAAGAACTTGAAAGTTTTATAGCAGTGAAAAATTCTTAAGTATGGCATCAATCACAAATGGCATAAATACATACATGTCAATGGAATAAAGGTATCATGATGGAAATGTACATGTATCTGTTTGTGTCCTGAAGATAAACGTAGTCGAAGTCTGGGTGACCCATATATAACAGGATTTGATTTATTGAAAACTTCAGATTACTGTTACCTGTGTAAATACAATACCGTAAATGATCTAAATTTTCGTTCGTGGCAAAGTTACTCATTTTTTTTCTGATTTTAAAGGTATTTGAAATGAGGTTTGGTTGGAAGGTAGGCTAATATCTGACTGAAAAGTTGTTTTTTGATTCTTGCAATTTACTTCATATCCCACTGTTAATATTTATGTTGCTAACCTGCAGAGGGAAGGAGAATAAGCTGAGTTACAGCCTTGCCCCTGAGGAGGTGGAGACACAGGTTGGAAGGGTGGGGCGGTACTCCTCCCACTCCCAATCCCATGATGCCCTCAGGCAGAGAGGTACATGAATTTGTGTGTTTATTTTTAAATTCTGCGAATTTTGTTTGTTGTTTTTTTTTTTCCTTTCTCATCAATCTTTAACACAGTTCTGGGTTTCATGTGTTGTTTTTGTGTCACTAGATGTTTGTCGTTTTAGGCAGGTTGTTTCTGGTTTCAGACATACCAGTTTGTACACTAAGTTCAGTGGGAATCTTGTTTTTTTTGCGTATTCTGGCTGTTGAAATGAAATTAATATTGAGAGATATATAAAGAAAATGAAATCCAATCAAAATCTTTAAAATGAAGAGAAAAAAAACAACTTTAGTGTAGGACCCTTTTCTGGACGGTCAATCAAGTTACAACCTACAGTGTGTATGAGGATATTTCCATTGATAGCCTTACCAAATTGAATTCATCACATTTACCTGTGAATGTTTTGTAAGGTGTAAAACTGAAGGATGACGTGTTAGCCAGTGACTTCAAACTGAAATTGCAATTTCTAGTTTTAATAGTCATGCAAATGCCTATTTGACAGATACAATGGGAGGGGTGGTAGTTTTCCTAGGATATTCAGGTTTCCTCCACCAGTAAAAGTAAGATGAATATTTCAAAAGCGGTGTTCTGTACCCATCAATTTTTCACAAACTTGCCTCTGGTTTCGCTCTAGGAATCCAGGGTATGTGTATACATACATAACGCTTTGTAGTTCAGGCACTGTGTTATAATTATCTCCCTTGTTGTGTTTTGTGTGATCAGGTGCAGGTGTTGGGACAGCTGACACTAGAGGCGCCCTTCCTCTGGGCTCGTCCAACGCCCCCTCAGGTACATGTAAGCATCTGCTGAAGTCATGTGACTTCCTGGCAGTAATTATTTCTGCTTTAATAGAGATAATAATAATAATAATAATAATAATAATGCCCATACTTCCTCAGCTAAGAATCTGCTGAAGTCACATTAATTCCTGTCAGTCATTGTGTCTGCTCTGTAATGATAATAATAACAATAATGAAAAGTCTTTGTATAATATGTTGCAAGAAAAAAAGTAGAAAATGTTACTTTGTTACGATATTTCTTGAAAATATGAATAAATAAATGTGAAGGACACATCTGGCTCCCATGTTATAAGTGAAGCACATTATATGAACTTCTTTGATCATATTGGAATGAACACATTAATGTTAATTGTGAGCCAAATCAGCATAATAACCATGGCTATTTTGAATAATTACTGGAAATAAAAAAGATAAGTGCAACAACACCTTTGTGAAAAATTTAACTGACATATTTCTGACGGTGTTCCTATGAAGTGCATGCTGTAAGGAAATGTTTTGTAATGAGGGTTAGGTGTAGTTTTGTAATGAGGGCGAGGTGTAGTTTTCTTTTCAGTAGCTGAAGCCATTTCAATCTGAATTTTCCACTTGTTTTCCTACAGATTTGGGTTTATTCTCTGCTTCTGGTCAGTACCGGACAAGAGCTGAGCGCATCCAGGCCATCAAAGACACAGCCGCGACTTTACAGAGTCGCCTCCAGGCCGATGCGCAGAGATTGGCCGAGACAGGACCAACCAGACAAGGTCTGTTATGTGGCACGTACCAGAGTCGGGCATGGCATTCTGACCATCTCTGACTTGCCATTTGTCTGGATGTTGTTTGCCATCTTTTCCATATGTTGTTATTTTTTGGTGTGTTCATCAAAGGTTACGCACTTCAAGATCTGACACTGTTTTCTGTTAAACCAGCCTTTCTGACTTTTAGCTGTTCTTGCGTGCGTTTAGAACTACAGTATTTCACATTAATCTGCTCCAGCTACATTTGCGTGCAACCACAGTGCAATATATAGTCATTACAGGGTTTCTGCTAGGTCTGTTTTGCATCAGGTAAACGTACCCATCCCCCCCCCCACCAAACCTATCAAAAATTCCCCCTCAAACTTGCAAAGAAGGTAAGAAAAAAAAGCTTTTCAAATGCCAAGCAAATATCTGAATCCTTCTACAGATATGTTGACAGTAATAAGTCGTTAACTCACCAAACTACAAACCCCCTTGAACTCCTGTGTATCCACTACTTCACAGATGAGTCTGGTTCTTGAATCTGTCATTGCGTTTCACCCTGGTGTCACATGTAGTCTGTCTAGATGGAGTCAGGGTGTTATTTTAAATTTCTGACATTTATCGTGACCCTCAGATGGTGTTAATTTAAAATAATGACGTTCATCAAAGCCCGTCGCCCAAACTCAACGATATCGCAGGGAATCACCAAACTTAAAGTCGATAAAACTGCTTTCGGTGAGGTCTGCTCTCATGTCTCACAAACTTACGTGTATTCAAAAGTGACAAAAAAGGTAGTAAATGAAGATAGAGTTTGAAATTCAACCGGAAAATGACATAGAAATGGGCAAAAGAATTGTCCATCCATATGAACTAACTTAACTAAGTTAAGTAAGTAACTTACTAACTTAGTCACTAAGTTAGGTCAGTGATACCCTTTGCGAGGCCAGACAGCCTGAAACGGTCACTACGGTGAGCGCTATTCCGGGGGGCAGGTAGGCGTAACCGATATATCGCTCTACACAATACACGTTTCGTTAGCGCCAAATTTCGTGGCCTGGCAATGTATATTTCCTACATTCTCAGACCAGCGATCTTCCTGCGATCATCATGAAGTGTTTTGATCCAAATCTTTTTTGAGCTGTAATAGTTATAAAAGGTATAAAATATGTTCAGCAAGTTCTCAAACAGACTCACCATATGCCTGGCTTTGTGAGCAGAAATAAATGTCTTTAACAGTAGTGTATTACTTATCCAGTAAAATTCGGAGGTAAATGAAGCAGCAGAAAACAGATGGAAAGTCGATTTCAGGTATTCTCCTATGTCAGTATATAGTGACTTTCCAATCACTTGCGCTACTGCCAAGTGTGGGATTCCCTCCTCTCGTGCTCTCCCCCCCCTCTGGCACATGTGCCCTTGCTCAGATGGACTAAAAAAATTTTTTCTCTGGCAGAAACCCTGCATTGTAGTACTGTAATATGTTTACGCTCCAAAACTCTGGAGTAACTATTAAAGTTTAGTTAACACGAAATTCATCATGGTTTATTGATTAAAAGTCTTGGTTCATTTTATTCAGAGACTTCACAAAGTTGAGAGAGAGCATTTTAGAAATAAATTTTTTTCATGCTCTGATGCAATGCCACCTTTATAGTTTGGAATCGAGATCTTAATTTTTTGGGGGGGGGGTCCAGAAAATTTGCCTAGGCACATAATCTATAGTTAAAGCCTAAATGTAAAATGATTTGGTGTGCATTGTTGCATATCCAAACATCAGTTTATGTCTGATTGTGTTACAGCCTCCTCTCTCCCAGGGCCATCTTCTCAGCCACCAGCCATGACCGCACGCTGGGGCTCTGTGTCTGCGCAGGGCACCAGGCGAGCCCCGGAGGGAGATATTCAGCGCACCAGGCATGAGAGGATAGCCGGGATCAGTGATGACTTCACTGTGTTCAGGTCTAATCTACCAGGTTAGCAGAGGAATTACACTCTTATTTAGAGGGCTTCTATGGCCAACTGGTTAACTCGCTAGTGCAGCACAATGACACAGGAGCCTCTCACCAATGTGGTGGCTCTGAGTTCAAGTCCAGCTCATGTTGGCTTCCTCTCCAGCCGTACTTGGGAAGTCCAATAGCAACCATAATGCTTGCTGCTGTCATATATTCAGTGAAATTTTGTTTAGCAGGGCATAAAATGCTAATCAGATAAATGAAAAAAAAAAGAAACACTGTTATGTTATACCTTCTTGGGGTTTGCCCTTGCCTGAAAATCTGTTAAACTACTGTGAACTTACCTCTGAATGCTGAAAATTTAACACTGGTCTTGGCAGTCCTTGAAAGAACTTGAATTTTGTTGTAAGGAATTTCTGACTACAAAAAAAAGGTTTTTTTGTTTTTGAATCTTCGAAAGTTGTTTTACAGTGTACAGCATAGAACATTAGTTGAATCACTCAGACTGTCAGTCATTCAATGTTACAGGTGTTGAGAGTCTGTCCGCGCACATTCAGCGTGTGGAACAGAACAGACGGCAGGATACGGCCGCTACGCGCATCCAGTCAGCGTACAGAGGTCAGGCCGTGAGGCAAGCCCTGGACTGGAACCTCCCCTCAGGGAAGTCTGTGGGCTCCAAGATACGAGGCACAGGCAGGGCGAGAAAGGTACAGGTGAAGGGCTGTATGCTACTTCTTTCTGGCCTGGTTTCGTGAAGCTTTCATGAAGTTCAGTATATTGCTAACAAAAGTCATGAGATTTTTTGGTTAAAAACTTTCAGTTAAACTTTACAAAAGTTAATAATGAAAAACTGTAAATGGGCTCTTTCCCATTTACTGCACACCATAATTCTGGACATTGTCATACGAGTGAAACATTGTTGAGTGTGGTGTAAAACTCCACTCAGATAAAAACAAAACTTGATGGTGTGTTTCCATTCCACAGGAGAGGTATGAGGACTCTGCAGAAGAAAGCTCTACATTCAGTGATATTACCATCACGGACGACTCGGAGGCTGAATCACTGTCGTCTCCTCCAAAGAAGGTACCGCAATTTATCTAATTTTTTTGCATGTGAAAAAAAATTGATTTTAGAGGCAAAACTGCATTGGTTGGCTAATTGTAGGACCTCAGAAAAAGTATAATTTTTATCTGTCTACATAGGATAAGGCCCTCAGTAGATGCAAATTGCAAATATGTGAAGATGTTGAAGGATTTCTTTATAAGACATTCTTCATGGCTGCAATTTTTCATCCTGGAAAATTTATAACAGTGTCTTATCGGCGTCATTTCATTTAGTGGCTCTATGTCTGGTTGAGTTTAGTTGTTGGACTTCTCCACACACTAAGAAAAGAACAAAAATAATGAATAACGACAAACAATGATAAAAAAAAATAATTATCGTACCAGCTTTTTGTATTGTGTGTTTGATAACTATCTTACAGATAGGATCTGGTTTATTGGGTCGTGACTACCATCCAGGAGATAGATATCGTCAAGAAGTTTTGGAACAAAACAGGGTAGAGCGTGATCCCTTACCTCAGACCAGGCCTTGGGCTCCAGAGATTCAGTGGGACAAACCCGAGGCCGATCCTTACAGCACTATGAATGTCTTCACACGCAAATACCAACAGACAGACAGGGGTAAGAGACAGTTACTGGTACATGTTATGCACAGCAGTTATTCTGTAAATGACGTAAAATTTTATCCAAAAAAGTGCATCTTGGGAGGCAAATAAATGGCATCAAATATTATTTCTGGTGATGAAACTCACATTTTTCCAGACGGGTATCATCCAAACTTCTAACCAAACCATAAAACAACTTTCTAAAATCAGAAGAACTCTTAGTATCAGGAAAAATAAGCAACTTTGGTATGGATAAAATTTTAGGCCATTTAGGGTACATGTATACGTAGACATTTTGAAAATACAAAGCAGATTTTTGATGCAGTAATTTGACAAACTACAATTACAGTACAGTGTTTTCAAACTTATTGTTTAAGTTTGATGATTTCATTGTTTCGTTATTTCATTAGATGAAATTTCTATGGCTTTGAAAATGCCCTGCAGTTTACTGTAAACTAGTTTACCGATGTGTTTTGTTTTATTATCGATAGAGAGACTAAAACCAACTAGACAGGCAGTATACTCTGACCCGGTGAAAGAGCGGCTTGTGGCAACAGATGCCCGAGACGCTCAGAGATCAGGAGAGTTACCTGCCCAGGAGGCTACCCATCACTATGGCTTGAGAAGCACTGATGGTTTGCCACCTGCTATGCATATGCGGGAGGCTGGGAAAGAGGCAGAGATGAGGCATGATGACACAGCACTTCCT
Source organism: Acanthopleura granulata (assembly GCA_016165875.1). Taxonomy (NCBI): domain Eukaryota; kingdom Metazoa; phylum Mollusca; class Polyplacophora; order Chitonida; family Chitonidae; genus Acanthopleura; species Acanthopleura granulata. The sequence goes on from JABBOT010000082.1 coordinate 3,026,014, forward strand.
CATCCCACTCAGAGGACTGCTGTTGAGACATCAGGGAGACCCGGCAGTGCTGCAGAGGGAGTTCGGTAATAAAATGTTTCTCACTGGAAGATAGTTGTTACAAACTGTGATGGCCTAGTGGTTAGAGCATCTGCATCCGGGGTGGGAGATAGGATCAATCCTGGGTCCGGTCATACCAGATTTATATAAATGGTGTTTGTTGTTGCCTCCTTTGGTGCACACTGAGAGCTTCGAACTTGGAAACAGGACTGGTCAGCCTGGTGTCAGTATTTGACTGGGTGAGGTCTCATGTCTGGTGTCTTTAATATGATGTTCCAGTGGCAGCAGCAGCATGGACTTGTCTTGCCACTGTAAAGCACAGGATACGTATGTTTTAAGGACCTTTGTCGTCATTTGACTGAAAAATTTTTGAGTAAGATGTAAAGCCTAACCACACATACATGCATAATAAAACAGTGCAGAGTGCAGTCCTGTGTCATTGCTTATGATGCCAAACTAAACTTGCAAAGAAAGAAACAGTTTTACGTTATTCCATTCCCTCTGATATGTTTGTGGATGTTCTTCTTTGCCAGGATGGACGATGTGCGCTCTCGTCTGGTGTCGGCCAGTTTCCACCCAACCGAAGAGAGTGACCCTGGTGAGGAGGAAGAGGAGGATGTGACTATAGAGGGAGATGACTCTTACACGCAATCATTCGACAGGTAGGTTAGAGTTAATCCCCCTGATCAGTGAGTTCAGATACAGTGTCCTACCCCTGATGCCTCTCACAAATGCAGCCACTGTGAGTTCAAGTCCAGCTTAGCATGCCTAGCCTGGATTTCTCTTCAGCATTACATGGGAAGGTCTGCCAGCAATGTGCGGATGGTCATGGGTTTTCCCAAGGTTGCTCTAACCAAAATGCTTGCTGCCATTGGATAAGTGAAATATTTTTAACAGAATTTATTTTACATGTACAGTGAGTTTTATGTGCACATATGGTGTGTCTTTGGCAGTACTTTTGAATATCTGCCAGCAGTCTGCAGTTAGTCACTGGTTTCTCCCACCATAAGGCTGTTCACTGTCATACAAATGAAATATTATTAAATATGTTGTAAAACATGATTCAAATAAAAAATGGAATAAAAGTTTGGCATGGCATTGTCCATTCATCTTGCCTTAAACTTTCTGACAGTACCGTTATATCTGAGGTCGCTGAGATAATACAGTTCAATAAAGTAATGTATTCCTATGTCAATAAAGAAGGCATGACCTACTAGATGTCATTTGAACAATGTCATGCTATTGACAGTTCTTTCAAGCTAAAACATTGCTTAAAACTTCTTTAAATACACAAAATCATGATATTATTGAGATATAAATAATAAGTAGAATATTGCTCAGGAAAGTTTGAACACCATAAATATTGTCTTGAAAGGTGGAAATGTTAACCCATGACATGTGTCTCCTTTCCACCTCTCACTGGAAGAATATTTATAGTATTTGACCTTCAGTTGGCCATATCCTCTGTCAATCACCAGAGGTTTTTATTGCCAATTCCTTTTTAGAAACTCAATTTGAAAAAATCAGGAAACTCATCAAAATGTATCGAAAACTCATGTTATTTCATGATAACTCGGTACAAATTTTGTCTAAAACTCAGTTTTCGGATATATCTCGTAGTGGTTACCACAATGAGAAAATGTCTAGAAAACCCCCTGATCACTCTGCTATGACGGATGTATCTGGAGGCTCCCAAACCCATGTTGTTTTTGTGGTTTATTAAAACTTGTACTTGTTATTTGACAGCGATAATGATCAGATCTCAAAGAGCCGTGGTAACCAGGTTGAATCGGTTGTCAAGGAAACCACAAGGTCACACGAGATCAGGAATGCCTTTCCCTCCTCCCACCAAGAAGAGTCAATGGAGTCTGATGTATCTAGCATGGTGGATGAAGAGTTGCCTGAGTTGTCTCAAAAGGTGAGATAGCATACAACATTGTATTTGGCTCCACGACACGGCTTTGTCGTTTAAGTGTGGAATTCATTGGCCACTTGCACAGAGGGATCATAAACTTAACTATAAATAACTATAAATCACTGTGATTGTAGCTTTCACTTACTAGCAACACTCTGTTGCAAACAGGGATGGTAAGCTATGAAAGTCATAACTTACAATCAAAAACGACAATCGGGCTTTGAGTACAAATACACATACTTGCCTTAGGCAGACTGTTCGTTAGTAATTTTGGCTTTAGTGGGGTTAGTGAGTTCGTGTTCAGTTCATGCTGGCTTCCTCTCTGGCTGTAAGTGGGCAGGTCCTCCATTAAATTTAGTAAATTGCAGCATTATATATTTTTCTTGCGTGTTAGAAATTATGAGAAATGTCGTCTTACATTTCTTTAAGTGTTAAAAGGCAAATATACATTATTCTAATTTTAAAACTGTATCTTGAGTTACTGTGTCATACTTGCCTCCGCGTAAAGCAATTTCCACACAGCTGTCTTTTTTCTGATTTGGCTACTTTTCATTTAACATTTTCTGATCTGAAAGTGATAAACTTGGTTTTCTGTTTAAAACTTTTAAAGAAAATTCCAGAAAATATCCTTGAAACTGTTTTATCTGTGTATGTGATTGGTCTGTTGTTTGTAAATGTTGCAATTTGCCATTTGTCATGTTTCATAGATATCCTCTGCCAGTAGAGGAGTAGAAGACCCCAGCTCCACCCAACACCCCCCTCGCTTCTCTCCAAATGCTCTGGAGCGGAAAATGGCAGCAGAATTAAACCTGCTGGAGAGTATGGAAGAGTCCATGCGGCAGCTTACAGGGGTGGAGAGAAGTAGAGCCATTTCCATGGCTCAGCAAGAAACTGTTTCCCTGGCCCAGATATTGAAGGTAGACATTTTTAAGTTAGGGTGAAGAACACCCCACCCGCACATTCCCCAAAGAAACCCCCCCCCAAAAACCACATTAAAACCATGCAGTAAAACAACAGAAATTTTTTTTAACTAAATGAGACCAAACACTTGAATTATCAGGTAGGCATTATGAACAGTGTTGTATTTTCCCAATTTCTGTTCTATATAAGTTATACTTATGAAAATAAATGTGGCCATGTTGAGTCTAGGATTAAGGAAAGCAGGGCTCCAGATAACGTGCATATTTGCGTCATGTACGCATAATTTATCCCAAAATACACAACGGCTTTGAAACTCTTGCGCACAAATATGCATCAAAACGTAATAATACGCAAATAATTTTATTCTTTTTCTGTAACGGCAAGCCTTGTTACTAATGGGTGCATTTGTTACTAATGGGTGACATGGGACTACAACAACAACGAAGCACATGTTAAGCTTGGCCATCTTCATTTCTTGGCTGAATGAATTGTTGTGATCTCTGCCACTCCTTTGCAGTAGTTTCTGATGATAGAAATACTTCACTTGCTAATGACAGTGTCTTTGATGGAACATTTATTGTTGACAGAAATACTGATGAAAACTAAACCAGTCTCTGTGATAAAACATTTGCTTGGTTAATTGTGGCGTCCTTACAGTAGTGGTGGTGCAGTGTGATATATCAGTTATAAACAACATACATGCTTATATTAATTTATTGTTACCTGTGAAATCATTCCATTGATATATTTGGTGTGTTTTCTGGGAAAACTGCATGTACGTTTAATACAGAAACTGTGGCAAAGCACTTGTGTGTCCTTTGATCATTTACAATTAAAAGGCAAATCATCTATAGTATTTTATTCAATCGCTTCACATTTTAATCATGCCTGTTTGACATGGATGAGTAAATACTCATCAGCAAAAAAGTTATTTGGAGCCCTGAAAGAGTTATGTGGTTGAGGAATTACCTGGAAAATAACACAGTGTTTTGCAGTTTTTGTCGCGTGGTTCCAAATGTTTCCAATGTCAGCGATTCATTTTTACATTGCAACTTACAGTTATCGAAAGGACCCAATTTTGACTCACAACAAGAATGTGTAGAGGCCAAAGCAGCTGCGGAGATCCCTGCAGAAGCTGCCTTGGCAAATCTACAGTTGCTATAAACAGAGCATCGCTTGACTTCTTCGCAAAATGTTTAGGACGGCTTATTATGTTGTTAGTGGAGAACTGTCATTAGTGAAGTTCTTGTAAAATAAAAACATAAATAAATAAATAAAAATAAAACAAACTAGATGCATCAAGCAAATGTAAAGGAAATAATGAACTGACAGACAGTAACATATAGTCTACTATTAAGTGTTTAAAAACAATAGTAGAGAATGTCAGGCACATTTAACATTTTGGATAAACTTCATGACCTTTATTTTACAGGTGTGACGTATTGAAATATACATTTAAATGTACCTGAATTATATTAAATTTCCTGTGTGTTAACAAATACATGTAAGTCGTATATTTCAAAATTTGAGATAGGCAGAAAATTTTTCAGGCTACCAAATTCTCAAGGTAGCCTGCCTGAAGGGCTACCAGAGATTTGAAAATTTTGCGAGACCTGCACAGGGTAATACTTTGTTTCCATTGGTCAGTACACAGTCGCGTGATATCCCACAAAATATGACGTGTAACGGTCATGGGATAATGTACAACGATCACGCGCTAATAGCCAACGATCTTGTGTGCTTGTTCTGAAAAATTATCTCCCTTTGTCCGCTCACTAAGGCCCATTTGCGAATAAAATAAACAATCAGACGGTGGCTTTCTCAGCTATCAACAGTGTAGAAATCCAGCAATTTAAGGTTTCAGTAGAGCATGTCATATCTATTCCTTGTTCTTCAGGTTACGGTAAAATAAAACATACACTGCATGCCGTGGGATTGTATATGAGAAATTGTGAGCTCGAGTGAAGTGAACATCACTTGTTGAGAGCTCATAATTTCTCATAGAAAACCCCACGGCATGCATTGCTTATGTGTTGTCATGCCACACCTGGAAAATTTTATGAAAATTGCCAATGATTTTATTTTTGAGGGGCTCTTCAGTTGTAAGGGTTAAACTGGAGTAGTACTTGAAGAGATCACCATCACAACTTGACGTACAATCTTTTTCGCTGTTTTTAACAGTCTCGCCAGCAAGCCCATGTATTAGAAATGAAGGAGCTTCAGCTTAAGGCTCGGCAGGAAACAACGCAGGCCAGTCTTCAGCTTGAGGAGGTCAGAAAGCGCGCTGCCGAGGCCGCCCAAAACGCCGTGCAGATGATCACCATGGTGAGGGGCGGGGACTCGAGCCAGTCGCTGCAAGAGTCGAGACGGAGGTTGATCGAGAGTCAGACGGAGGTGGCAAAGGCGACGGCTGAAGCGACACGGTGTCTGGCAGAAGCGCGAGGCGGCATGGTGGGAGTGGGGAGTGATGCCGTGAGAAAGGTCAGTGGATGTGCGGGAAGAAAGCAACTGCTCCTGCGACATGAAAAAAGTGTGTAAAAAGTCAAATGAGTTCAGTAAAAGAAGCGGGAAAGGTGACGTGACTTTTTATGACAGAAATCTTTTCAGGAGGTATCCAATGATGTTAATTGTAGTACATGTATATATTGAATAGCAATTGCTGGAGATAGAACAATCTTGCTGAAGAGGCAGTTTACCTGGTGTATATGGCCTTACTGAAGAGGCAGTTTACCTGGTGTATATGGCCGTGCTGAAGAGGCAATTTACCTGGTGTATATGGCCGTGCTGAAGAGGCAGTTTACCTGGTGTATATGGCAGTGCTGAAGAGACAATTTACCTGGTGTATATGGCAGTGCTGAAGAGGCAATTTACCTGGTGTATATGGCAGTGCTGAAGAGTTCTTCACTTACATGCACATGGTGGCAGCCTGGTTTATGGGTGAAGGAAGCCAATGTGCTCGACGTCAGCCACTGACCTTCTCGGGGAACATGACAAACCCCTTGACTTAAACCAGTAGAAGAGGTCACAAAAGCATTAATATCTGGTGTCATGGACACTATAATTACATATACGTCAAAGCATTGATTAAAGCATAATGGAAAGCTATACTAAACTCCAAACAAGCAAATAATAGTGGTATAGGATCTAATGATAGAATTGAACACTTAACCTTTGAACTGAACATTGACATTTGAATTGTGTTGTGTGTGAACAGTCTGGTGGAAAGCCTGGTGCGGAGGATAGAAGCCCAGAACTGAGCAGCAGGTCTGTGTCAAAGTCCACAGTGACGTCCAGTTACACCCGGAGCTCTGATGACTACAACAGTGTGACAAAATCACCGAGTATGTCGCGGTCAAAAGGGCGATCTTCTAGGTTTGTCATGTTTTCAGCTTGTTGTTATAAAGTATCAAGACAAGGTTTTTCGAGACAGGTTGATAGGTGCCTGATATTTTTAAAAATACCCTTTGAGGAAAGTGGCAGGACACAGTTTGTATGTGGCTTGTAATGTAGGACCGAAGTTACTTGGGCCATACCACTTTCTCCAAAGGGGTGTTTTGAAAAGCATGATGAACCTGTCAGTGATATTTTGAGACGTTTTTGAGGTTAGCATTAAACACGGAGCGATCTTGCTCAGTCTTTCGGCTAGGGCTTTTAAGCTGTAAATGAAGAAAAGTTCAAAGTACGCCTGTTGCCCAATGGGCTGTCACCATCAAACACCACGTACCTGTTGAAAAATATAATCAGACAAATAGTTCGGTCATTATATACATTTATAAATTTGATGTGTTTGTCAGATATCTGGCTAAAGGCGTTGGTTTTATGGTTTCACAGCCAGCCAAAGGCATTGATTTTTGGGTTGTCACACAGTACATTCAAAAGATCCTTACAAACTTGAGTTGTGATGATGTAAGCAACTTCTGCCTTTGTGTATTTCCCCCCTACCCACCCAGGAGCCAGATGTCTGGGGACGTTGTGACGGCCAGCGACTCCCAGGACCATGCCTTGTCCTCTATCAGGACGGCCAGCGGAGCCGCAGCCAAGGACGACTCCAAGTCTGAGAGTATCGCCGAAGATTTATCCTACGGTAAAGGTGAGTGCATCACGGCTGTGCATGGGAAGGTCCTCCTGCAAGCTGCCAATGGCTGTGGGTTTTTGCCACCATTATGCTGGCTGCCGTTGTGTAAGTGAAATATTCTTGAGTATGCTTGAATAAAAACCTTGCCAATGACTAAAAGACGTTGTATAATAGCAGTAGTGTGAGAAGCCGAGGATTCCACCTTCTGTATACTAACTCTGACCAGAGTCACAGAGTCAGCGCTGAGAGGTTGGAGCCAGGAAACAGGGCTGGTCGGCCCGATGTCAGTCTAATGTGACCGGGTGGGGAATCATGTCTGGTGTCTTAGACATGATGTTTCGGTGGCGGCAGCACTTTGGCAGCATGGACTTACCCTGTCACTAGAAGATAGAGTACATAAACATTCTAAGGACTCCTCGTCATCATATACTGTATTTCACCCTAGTTTAACATGTCAGAGTGCACTTCCAGAGCGACGTAAAGGATTTCAAAATGATACTTTTGATGCCCAAATTTTTTTTATAATGAGAAATTAATCAGACTTCACAAAACAGTGTTAACTGGCACTAAGAATGTATCACTTGAAAAATGCTGAACGTTATGTGAAATACAGTAAGTGAAAAATTGTTAAGTATGATGTCAAACGCAAGCATACCTACAACCTATTACACCTCCTGAAATACAAGCGTACACGGCTGGTTGTAATCACTTGAATGTTGTGTTGTGCAGGCTCGGCAGACGACTACTCCATGAACTTTGACGAGTCTCTGACAGAGGATGAGGTGGAGGAGAAGTCGTTCAGGATGGTGCTGCCCTCAGAGAGTCACCGGCGTAAAGCCAAACACCAGCGGTCCCAGTCCGATGTGTCCGTCACCTCTGAGGACCAATCAGGTAGTCTATGTAACGATGGTTGGGGGGGGGGGGAGTTAAAGGGTGGCCTCACATGTCGAGTAGTCTCAGAGCAGAAGTCGATTCCACAAGGCCACGAGTAATGGCGAAGGGATGAAATGGTGGAACTCGCATATGGAGTTGTCTCAGAGAAGGGGCCTTTTCCACAAGGTCACAAATCAAAATGATAAATCTGATTTATCAAGGCTGTTTTTGGATCGCAGAAATTCACATTTGGAATGCCTAATCAGTGTTATGTTTAATCTTTTGAAAAGCTTGAAATTCTCAGTTAGAAAACTATGCGACATGTTGAAGTGTATGAAGTTTTGTTGCTTAGCGGAAGCGGACCAATATGCCGACATTAGCTTTCTGTACATTTAATCTATACTCTTGAATTGTTTACTGTACAAAATTTGTAACTTACCACTGAAATTTTAATTTTAATAATAGAGTGGAATAACACCAGATGTTAAGGCTAAGTTCTAATTGGTGAGTTTCAAATTCAAACTCTTTATGTCACTGAAGGTAGAAAAAGTCCTACAAGTCCTCATGACCAATCAGAAATTTTAGGCAACTGTTTTCTGTTACATTTATTCTATCAAGGGTGTTTGAAAGAAGTTTCACTAAAAGTTATTTAAAGCAGATAAACAATGGAAAAATCTGAGCAGCTGAAACATTTGTGAACATTTGTTTTGCTCTGAGAGGAAGAGGTATCATTTATGTCTCCAGAACACAGCAACACTGGTGATCAGTATATTTTTGACAAGTTACATGATGTATTAGGACTTAATTTCGCGGTGACAAAAGAGTTCGAAATCGAAACTCCCCTATTATTATCCTTGACACATCTTCGTGGCTCTTCGTGTGAAAATCTTTTGAATTTCTTACGTTGCCGTCAGCCTGAACGGAAGGAACATGATCTGACAGATATACTGTGGCTTGTTTGATGTCTTCATTAGTTCTGTGGACATATGTCAAGTGAGGCAAAACTCTAAATACTTGTATATCTGCATTGAGACAATTAAAAACATCATTCAAATAAGCAAGTACCACATGATTGCTTTTCCATTGTGTTTGTTTTTGTGTTTCCTCATCAGTGGCGTCTGGAAAATTTGGTGACGACTTCAGCTCCCTCTTTATTGGTGAAGATTCCTTCAACAGATTTACCACAGAAATGGTCAGCCAGTACATGCGGGAGGAGGAGCTAAGGGCCCAGCACCAGGTATAATCAAAATGTGTGACTGTCTCATAGTATACTGTTCATAAAAGGAAGTATGGGACCAGCACCATGTATTATCTAAATGTATGACTGTATTTTAAAAATGGATTATGCCTTTCAGTGGCTCTAGGCCCAGCACTAGGTATAATCAAAATATGTACCTAAAATCAGTTGTGCATTAATAGAATCTGAGGGCCCAGTACCAAGTGTAGAAACATGATGCACTCTGCCATGGCATTTCAACACTATTACCATTACTGTTGTTTGTAATTACACTTTTTGGGGTTGTCTCAGTCTAATTGGGAAAAATAAAGGCTCTTTGGTTTCTCAGAGAAAATGCCAGGGACATTTGAGAAAACCACTGGAGATCTAAATCAGACCTTTTCATATCTTGGCATACAAGTAATTTTTTTCATGCCATGTAGTGTCAGATCATCGGCTGAAAGAGTATGATGAGCGCTAGTGATATCTAGTGTTAGCTTGCGACATTATATATTGTGTCATATTAAATGTGTTAGCTTGCGACATCATATATTGTGTGATATTAAATGTTAAATGATATACCTGATTCTGTAATGAGAACAATGGCTGAATTTAGACTTTATCCTGGCAGGCCTCCTTGTTACATCTTCGTGAGAAAGCACTCCGTGAGAAGACCAAAGCCGAGTTAGCCTGGCTGGATCAACAGAAAAAGAGGCTGAGAAACAAAGGCTCTGATGATGCCTACCCGCAGCTGAAGAAACGTCAGCGTGGAATTATCCTGAAGCTGGAACAAGAACAGGCTGAAATCAAGCGGTTACAGGAGGCGAATTTGGCAGCATCCAAGGAACGGCAGCTCATCCTGAAACAGCAGCAGGAGCTTCAGGAGCTGAGAAAAAGCACTCAGAATGTAAGTTGAGATGAATTACAGAGAATGTAAGGTGAGGAGAAGTACTGAGAAGGTAAGGTGAGGAGAAGTACTCAGGATGTGAGTTCTGAAATAATTACTTAAAAATTAAGCTGAGAAAATGTACTCAGAATTTAAGTTGAGGAGAAGTAGTCAGATTGTAAGTTGAGGAGAAGCACTGTGAACGTAAGTTTAGGAGAAGTGCGGGGAATGTAAGGTGAAAAAATTTACTCAGGATGTAAGCTGAGAAAAAGTACTCAGAATATAAGTTGAGGAGAAGTACTGAGAATGTAAGCTGGGGAAGAGTACTGCACTTGAAAGTTGAGGAAGCGCTCAGAGTGTTTGTTAAGGAGAAGTACTTGGAATGTAAGGTGAGAAAAAGCACGCGGAATGTAAGGTGAGAAAAAGTACTAAGAGTATAAGTTGAGAAGTGTTTAAAAGTCTGTACTGAGGAAACATTCCGTAAAATATAAATTGAGAATAAGTATTGAAAGTTCAAATTAAGAAAAAGTGCAGTACCTGGAAGTTGAGAAAAATTGCTCAGAATTCAAGATAAGGAAAGTTGCTGTAAATGTAAATTGAATAGAAGTGCTCCAAATTCAAATTGAGAAAAAAAATGCCCTCCATGGAGGTTGATAGAAAGTGCTCATGATTCAGAATGATTACTTGTGTTCAGAATTGGAGGGAAGAAAAAATTTTGAGTTTGAAAAGAGATACTTAAAATCTAGGTGATAATATAAAGTGCTTAAAAGCTGAGGTAATGAAATACCCTAGAATTGTGAGATAAAAACAAGTGTTTAAAAATTTGAGTTGAAAATTTATACTCAAAATGTACTTTTGGAAAGAGCACTCAAAATTTGAAGAGAAAAAAATGTGCTCAAAACAAGAGGTTTCAAAAATTGCACAGCGAGAGCTCCTTTAATGATGGTGTGTTTTTGTTGATAAAAAGTGTAGATGGCCTCTACATGTAGGCCTATTCATTTACATTCATGAAGCTAACTATGTTATAATGGGATACAGTATGAGATTTCCAGGGAATAATTTTTCAACGTCTTTTCTTTTTCGTTTTTCTATCAGACATGGGATAAGGTACAGGGAGGCCGACCTGCACGTGGGAGTCAGCCAATGAGGGCTTACCACCGCAGAGAGGACGTGCATACAGAAGATGAAGTCAGTCTGGCTGTGAGTCATTAATTAAAGTTCATGCAGTTAGACGACTGATTCGTAATTTAGTCAACTCGGATGTTTTCAGTCCAAAAGGAAGCCTATCGAAAATGGACATTGTTGGACGCAACATTCTACATAGCAGGCTTTCCTGTGGTCAGAATTCATATTTGACTTCATATACTTGTATGTAGCATGTTATCTCAAATATTGGACCAATATATAGGAACGTCAGTGAACACTGGTGTCTTCCCAGAAATTATAAGAATATATATATATATGACATTTTACCTACTTAGGCTGTCCGTGAAAAATTCTTTGTTGTGGGTAACACAACCTTGTCACAAAAAACAGGGTTGGTCAGAGGGGAAGTATTTTTTTTTATTCTCGTTAATGATATAGATAAGGAATTGAAAGAAAGTGACATGGAGAGAAAAATAAGAAACGAGAAATTCTATCTAAAACCGTGTGAAAATTTTGGGGTTGGGTCCTTTTTTGGGGGGAGGGGGATCGGGCTACAGGGTTTCTGCTAGGTCTGTGTTCCGTCCGGTAAACAGACCCATTCCCCTGCCAAACTATCGAAAATTCCATCTCAAACGTACAATATAAGTGAAAAAAAAAAGCTTTTCAATCGCCAGTCAAAAACATATAACCTTTTTACAGATATGTGGACAGTAATAAGTAGTTCAATCACGAAACTAAGCCTTCTACAAACTCGCCGAATTCCTGAGTATCCACTACTTCATCAGTGAGTCCTTGAATCTGTCTCGTGTTTCACACTGGTGTCACGTACCATATGAAGGCCGCACTGACACAGTTAAGTGTAGTCCATCAAGATGGTGTCAGGATGCATTTTCAGAATTTGACATTTATCGCAACCCTCAGACAACTGTCAGATAACTCAGGGTGTTATTATAAAATAATGAAAAATCGTCACAACCCTGGTTCATCACCCAAACTGAACAAAGTAGAAGTGGATCAGTGAACTCGAAGCCGATGAAACTGCTCTTGGTGAGATCTGCGCTCGTGTCTCGCAAACTTACTTGTGTTCCACATTGACAAATAAGGTAGTAAGTTAATAAGATTCGAGATTTAACTGGAAAATCACACAGAAATGAGTGAAAGAGTTGTCCATCCAGATGAACTAAGTTAAGTGTAGGTCACAGGCTCTTCGCGGAGCCAGACAGCCTGAAACGGTCACCATGTTATGTTCTAATAATACCCGTTGAGCGCCATCCGCAGGGGTCAGATAAGTGTAATGAATTTATTGCTCTACACAATGACATGTTTCTTTAGCGTCAAATGTTGTGACCTGGCCATATATATTGTCTACATTCCTATCTTTTCTGGCATATATATGAAACATTGCCAAATGAACCAATTAATTTTTTCACAATAATGAGAATTCTTACGCCTGCACATTGCAATGGTTTAACCCGTAACTGAAGTGTTTTGGTACAAAACTTTTTGGGGCTGTAATAATTATAAAACGCCTAAAATTTGTTCAGCAAACCAATTGCCGTGACAACAGCAAATTCTCAAATAGATGTCAATTTTTGTGGGCTGATTTCAGTAAATTCACCACATACCTGGCTTTATAAGCGGAAATAAATGTCTTTAACAGTAGTGTATGACTTATCCAGTAAAATTTGGAGGTAAATGAAGCAGCAGAAAACAGATGGAAAGCCGATTTCAGGTGCTCTCCTATGCTATTATTTAGTCACTTTTTTTTTTCGCGCTAATGCAGAAGGGCAGCATTCTGTTTTAATAGTGCTAAACACTGTTTGTGTACAAATAATTTATATATATATATATATATATATATGTACAACCTGCTGTTTAATTTTGCAGCTGGAAGAAGGCTCTGATGCAGATGTGTCCAAGAAAGGTGTGTTTTCTAATTTTTTTTAACGTAATGAATACTTCGCAGGGTAATTTTAAAGGTTTTTTTCCGTTTTCAGTCACTCATTAATATTTTTTTTTTTACAAACATGGTATATTGAATTCACACTAAGCCAGAGGCTTTATGTACTCAATAGTCACTATTTAATTAGCCAAATAGATGTCAAGGTTTTTACTGCAAGTAAAAATCTTAAACCTTGTAAACATTAGGACGCAGACCAGTTCAAAACAAACACTCCATGAGGCCTGAGTCATGTGAGTGACAGCTGTTTGAAAGCATTGAAAACAGTAATAATACTGAAAACACAAAGAAGTACAGGTTTAACAGAATGATAACAGCGTGGGAGCGCTGGTAAACTGCAAAACAACCTGCTGAGACCCAGAAAGGGGATTGTTTTTATAGTGGGTATATGCCTGTAGCCCCTGGGTTGGGGTGAAGGGTGTGGTCAAGGTGGTAGTTGGGGTGGATAGGAAGTTCTGAAGCTGCCATTGAAGGCTTTGAACCCACATTGTCTTCTGTGAGGAATATTTACACTGATAAAACATGACGTCCACTTATTTGGTATGTTCAGCTGTTATGATAGGCACTGGGTTGTGTCTGATTGTCAAAGGTGCACTTGAGACACGCACGTCCAGGCATTAGCGGGTTTACTCACGCCATCATGCTTTGCTCGCACAGACACGGCCGTGAAAACTTTGTCTAAATAACACGGAAGTCAATACAGAATTCTGCTTCGCTGCCCCATAAGTCCGAAACTAGGCTTCGTCAGTGTTCATAATTTACATATGCTATGCACATTGATCTGTTGTAAAACATACTGTGATATCTGGTTATTGTAAGGCATAGTTCTCAGAATGCCATCCAGTGTTGTACATTTTCCTATCCCTGCCCCTGTTATCTTTCACCTCGAGGTCCGTTTGGCACTGCCTCAGGGGGGTAAAGTGCCCTGACGTCCACGGTTTCGAATTTGCAAGTTTGCTGTCCGCTGTACTGGTCAGTTACCTTTTACATGGGTTATGTGGGAGATCCAAATGGTCTGGCTGTAGATGATATGAGCTGGCTCACTTACATTAGGAGCATGTAGCTGTCATGGTTATGTCATGACTACAGCACTGGCTCCCATTATATATACCTGCTGGTAATGTTAAGAGGGCATGGTGCAAGTCGCCCCTGGTGATTTACAAGACCAAGGGCCCACTTTCACGTAACTTTGTAAATCTATTTTTGGTAATTTTTGTCATAAATGACGTGACCTTATGGAGTTGTAACATAGACAACGTCTTTTATGGAATAAGTTACAGGAAAGATGACTTGCCAGGTTTTGTGAAAGTGGCCCCAGACCTTTGAGGTCACTAGTTCAGACAATTTTCAGATCTGGAATCTGGGGCCGGTTTTGACATGCATCCATATTTCAAATGTGATTTTAAAGACTGATTATCTTCAGATCGTCTGAGTTAAAATTGGGAACATTTTAACAAATGCTGTATTAGGACAATTAAACAGATGTATCAAAATTTGAACTGCTGAAGCCATAAACCACATGTGATATTGAGGTTTTGAGTTCTGTATGAATCAAAAGTAGCTTTGTTGAAGTGGCCTCTGTTTTGTGTGCAAAAAGTTTAATCCCATTCATCAGTAATACATGCAAAATGTCAGTATAATAATACTGTATAATAATGTCTTATGGTTTTATTCCAGAAATTTAGTTTGAGCACTATCTGTGGAGGATTATACTCTGTCATAAAACTCTGCGTTTAAAGTATCTGCCTGGAAACTTTTCATTCGTGAGACTTTTTTCTCCATGTCGTCAAGGGCCTGTATAGAACAAAGAAAAATGTATGAGTAAAGCGATATCTTCGTCTTCATTATCAGATTTGTATAGGCCGCTTTGAAAGCTTAAGGTACACGTGAAATGTTGTGGGGCTAGTGGATCAAGGTCACCTTTTTAACAGTTTAGGAAATGCTAAATCTACCTGCAAGTAGGGGATTGGCCATACAGGTGATATAAAAGCAGCTGTTGATATCACATTTGCAGAGGGATTAAGCTCACCCATAGGTTATGATATAATGCCCTGGCCTATGTAATGCTCCCTTTACCCCCCTAGAGGATTGTGCTAATCCTCTATAATGGCGGCTGTAGCCCTTGAGGATTATTTCACTCTCTGTCTGTGGGAGACAACACCCAGCATAGTTATGACTGCTCATATGCCACATCTATAAACATGCCTGTCAATCAAATGCTAAACAGCCAATCAGACGGTAGTCATGACTGCTCACGTGCCACACCTATAAACTCAACTGCCAATCAAATACCATGACATCTAATTGGAGAACTATTAGGGTGCTCATCAAATTGACATTTATGGCTTTTGAAGAACAAATATGAAAGTCTGAACAAGGTGTGGTTTATTGCTGCCGTGACTTGACTCAGACGTAAATGATAGATATACATGTACTGTGCTGGATGTATGTGTCAAGCTATTGGGGTTATGCCTTTAAATGGACAGCCATAAGTTGTGTTCTTCTGGTAGAGAGGAAGTTGATTTCTTTACACTGCATGATGTCATTGCAGTAGTTTTATCCTAGTGAGTACCATATTTCTGAACCTTTTTCCTATGCCTTTGACCATTACATGTATTAAGTAGCCCAAGGCGGACAGGAAGTATTTGACATACCTGCAGAAATCTCCTTAAGTATTTGACATACCTGCAGAAATCTCCTTAGAGCCAGCTGATGTCACCAGTTTGCAGGCTATGGTTGGTAACAGAGAAAACCTGTAACTTCAGTGTGGATTTTCTTAGTTTGATACAAGTGTAATTACTGTCATCCCGTACAAAAGCCATATACTCAGAGGATATTGCACAGTGAAGGTTTAGTACGACTAGTATTGTTCGAGTGAGAGGTGGAAATGATAATGACATAGTGTCTTCTTGCATGGCATAGGAATATAGCAGTTGACTAGACTTGCATTATGACATCATCCCAGTGAGCTCAGGTAGGAACGTCATAAAAACAAAGCATTTCGTTTTCAGGGTCACTGCATCTGGATGTGTAATATCAAAATGTAATAACAGAAGTGATATCTAATGAAAATTTGACTTCATTAAATGTTAATGGGCTAGTTAGGTCAATTTGCAGTTTCTAGGTACACTATAGTTTGTGTGAGCTGACAGTATGTTGGCATAGATATAATTTCCTACTCTGTCAGACTCCCCTAGCCAGTATTTTGGTCGGTCTCCATATGTCAGTGTAGGAAATCGTACCTATTCGATGTATTCCCTGACCATGATTGCTACAGCTTGAGTACATGGGGAAAGGCAATATGGATTGTCCTATTCGTGTAAAGTGAAATTGTCGGGAAATGATCGAGAAAGGAAATAAAATAATGTGAACATATATTTATACATGTATATCTCGGTTTTCAGATATTAAGTCAGATTCAGAAATTTATACAGAGCCCAAACAGAGGAAGAAATCTGAGAGCAAAGTGATGACAAAGTTGAAGAATGTCCATTTGGATCAAAGGTAAATTGTATAACAATGGAGCTCTGTGACTCAGATGGAAGACTGCTTTCTTTTGACTTTTGTCTGTTGTGACAATATTATACCCGCTTGTATAACCAGTATGATCACATCTTTCTTCTCTCTCTGTCGAACTGTAAATCTGCAACCTTCTCAACCTCTATATATTTTGGAGTTCAATTTCTGTGCGCAGTTATTGTCAAAATGACACTAAAATGATTTGTTTTTGTGACTACGGCTGAAGCTTGATAAAGCTGCACAGATTATATCTCTACACCCCTTAAATGTTTCAGAATTATTGATTGCAGTAGAGAACAGAAAGCTGGATGAATTGGGTTTATTCGGATAATAGTTAATATTGCATAATTTTAGTCAATAAAGTTCTGTTTATTAAACTTGCAGGTAAAATGTATTTACCCAATTTCAGTTTTCACCCTAAAAATTGAAAACTTCATTTAATCTGTTTTTGCATAAAATAGATACCTGACAGCCAGGGAAAAGAAACTACGCGATCGGCGGAAAAATGCCGAGCAACTCCTGGCCTGGAAGAAAAAACTTGACGATGAGGAGAAGAAAATCTATGAGCTTGAGAAGCAGGCCATTAACTTGTGGGAAGATGGCGAGAAGAAGACTGGAAAGAAAACCAGTAGGTTAGAGAAAGGAAAAGATACCGTGGATGGGTCCAGAGATAAGAGGACCAGCAAAGGTAAGAGGTGATGTTTAGCTTGCCTGTACAAAGTAAGGTGAGGTAGTGTGAGATTTGTGGGGGGGGGGAGGGGGGTACTTTGAATCCCTTGTTAATATTTGTAATACATGCCAGGCTGAAAGCTATTTACAGGCAAACAAAGTGACTTGCCACCAATAGAGTGATCAAAGAAAATCTAAAGAATATACCGGGCAAGTCATAGCTCAGTTCCTTCAATCATGTCAGTGGTGCCACATGATGGTCTTTGAGTGTTTGTCATGGGATGTTGAATCTCTCTGAATTAGTGATTATTACCAAAGGTTTGCATTTTCCACCAAAAAATGTGCATTTTGAGAGGCATGTAGAGGTCATAAAAATATTACTTTTTGTGATGTAACGTACATAAAACAAACACCAAAACACCAATTAGGCACTAAGCAAATTGAATAACTAAATCGTGGATGAAAGTTTAGGCCAAATAAAGTATTAATTGATGATTATTCCACTGTTTCTTTTGGAACACCAAGCCATCTGTCATTTTACATTGTATTAGAATATTGCATGTGACAATCACTGATTTCGTTTGATTTTCCACTTTTTAGACAACTAAATCTAATTAAGTGCTGGAAAATGTCTAATTGATATGGTATTAAAAGTTATTGTTTTGACTTCCGTTGTATCCAATGTGTGACAAGTGCTCCAAGGTCAATGTACTGTCAGTGTAATTAATTTTAGGTCTGCTGGTAAATTTAATGAGGTTGAAGGCGAAAACCATGGTGCTTACCGTAAAATAGAGGCCCATTTGAAAACATCATCGGGCCTGGAATCATGTGCCAATGCTGTGTGGGCATTTTCGTTAGGCTATTTTTTTGGCATATTGAATATAGACAATAAATTATCCGGAAAGACTTGGCTCTAGTGTTGTCCAGTGTATATGCCTTGCTGGTAGGCGAATGCCACCCGCTGTGAGTGTCGCAGGGAGACCTGTGTGATTTTACCAGCTTACTTTAGGGTGTCTCAATTTATAGAGTGTCCCAGTTTATGGAGAAAGTACGGTAAGGACTGGAAAATGGCCTATTGATATGGTATTAAAGGTTAATGTTACGGCTTCTGTTTGCAGGTAAAGAAACAGAGAGAGACATCTCTGAAAAACAAAGCTCCCTGCCTACACAAAGAAGTGAAAGCGAAAGCTCCATATCAGAAGCCATATCAAGGTCACAGGTGTCAAGGGCAGAAATTTCAAGGTCACAAGCCTCAAGGTCGCGCACCCAAGGTTCCAAGCACCAATCCTCTGTTGCTAAGAGAGGTGAAGGTCAGGAGGAGGTCAGTGAGAGTGAAGGGAGCATACAGGAGGAGATCCAATCTCAGTCCAGCAGTAATACTGAAGAGGCATCCACAACCAAGAAACAGTACGTCCTGGCTATTAAAACACATGTACAGTGTACAGGGGCCCTGGGGCCAGTTGATCTGTAGTGTATTAAGACTCTATCGGTGCACTAGTGGGGTTTTTCTCATACATGGACAGAGATGAGAATCCCCAGCTGATTTTAAAGGAAATCAAGATTTTCTCATTTTTGTGTAAAATGGCCAAATTTATTATTTTACTAATGGTGTCCTGTTAGGAGAAGAATTTTTCAGATTTGGATTGAAAAGATTCTCTTCAATTCATGTAGTAAAGTTCAGGGTGTTATATGTTTCATTTGAATTTGGTATTGATACTTACAAACTTGTCTTGACCTTTGATCCTCCTCTCACACAACTGACCAGACAACAATTTTAGTATTTTAGCTATATTTAACACATGTATAACTACTGCGGGGCCATCACTCATAATGTGTTAGGATTTTAGGGGTGAACTAACTTTGGTCATAGGTTTCCCCCAGTTTCTGCCCACCATAATGCAGGCTGCTGTCATATGAGTGGAATATTCTTGAGTACCAGTTAAATGAATAAATAAATATACCTCGTTTCCCCACGTGCTGGCTGTTGTCGTAAAAGTGGAATATTTTAAATACAGTGTAAAACATAAATCAGATAAATAAATAAAATAAATGTGCTAACTTTGTTTGATTGTGTGCAGAAAAGTTCCATGTGTTTTAAATTGAAACTGGTATTTGATTCCAAGCCGGACGTATGATATGCATTTTAAAGACGAACTCTGACAGCATTTTTAGTAGTTTAATCCTCATAGTTAAAGTCATGAGCATACATGCTCCCTACCTTGTGTTTGATGGTTGTACCTGATGCTGTCTTCAGACATGTGAAGTCAGTCAAATTGTTGGCCCTATTTTTGCACTCAGTCATTCAAATTTCGTCTTTTCCATAGAGCCAGGGAGTCTGTTCACGACACCATCCGGACTCAGTCTGTTGCGGACACCTACGGGGATGACTCCTTTGTCTCTGCCGACTCCGTAACTCCGTCCAAGAAGAAAAGTCCCCTGAACAAGCTGCGAACCCCTCCTAGTGGCTTCCTCTTTGACCCCAGCCGGTCCCCGCTGTCTCCTGGACGACCGTTTGGCTATAAGCGAGGATCCGAGAGTGAATCTGAGGACTCTCTTCACGCAGGTATTAATTGCCTTTCAGGCCCCAATCTTGGTGTTTAAGGGCAGGTACCTGTTTTGATTGAAGGGGGTGTTTACATAGGCTAGTTTTGGGCATTTTTAGGAATTTGGGGCCAGGAAAGGGCACTTTTTAGGAAATTTTCAAGCTGCCAGATTAGGCTGTGCTTGTGATCCGTAGTTAACTTTTTATAAATATAAATTGGAATAGACAGGTGTTGTTGAAAGCTGGATTGTGTAATGTACCAAAGTCATTTTAATGCTGTTGCCTGAACTTATAAGAGCTGGATAAACAGCAGCTAAAAAATATTTGCGTTTTTGGCAGGGAAGGGGAGGGGCTATTGGGTTGAATTTTTTATAGGGACTGTCAAAAAATAAGTGAATACTAATCCATTCATTCTGAAATTTTATGCGTCCACCACCGTGATACCAGGGATGGGATATTATCATTTCTACCAGTTGTATCAAGATAAATTATCCTTAATAGTGAGCTGGGGAAAATAAAAGGTATTCAGTGTGTTCATTTCTTGGTGACCGTCTGTAAAGACAGATTTGTCCGAGATTGCTTTGATATTTGTGTAGTAAAACTAGCCATCATCATCTTGCAACATGAAATTTGCATGCCAAGGGAGAGCATGCCAAGTGTTGTTCCAAAATAAACATTACACATTTCATATATACTATGGTAGTACTTGTGTGAAGATTGGTTAATTGCAGAACTCAATAGCTGGTCGTTTTTCCTTTCTCAGAGACTGCCTCAGACCAGAGTGATGTGGAGGGAAGGATTCGGGCACTGAAAGACCAGCTGCAGTGTCGAAAACTCCAGTTTGATCGTCTAAAAAAGGAGAGCGAGAAACAGCAGAAGGAGAAGCTCAAGACTCATGAGGAGTCCCTCAAAAAACAGATTGAGGTAAGACACATTGGGAGTCCCTGAAAAAACAGATTGAGGTAAGACACATGAGGAGTCCCTCAAGAAACAGATTGAGGTAAGACACATGAGGAATCCCTCAAAAAACAGATTGAGGTAAGACACATGAGGAGTCCCTCAAAAAACAGATTGAGGTAAGACACATTGGGAGTCCCTGAAAAAACAGATTGAGGTAAGACACATGAGGAGTCCCTGAAAAAACAGATTGAGGTAAGACACATGAGGAGTCACTCAAAAAACAGATTGAGGTAAGATACATGTATACTTACAGTGGCTGAAAACACACATTGAGATAAGATATGTGAACAACCCTGAAAAAAATCCTACCTTGTCCTTCTGTACTGTAAATTGCTTTAAAAAAATGTTATCGTTTCATACATATATTTTTATAAAAAACTGATCACTTGTTGATTTTTCTGCCAGGCTTATGACAACTCCATCAAACAAATGACGGTTCAGCTTCAAAATGAACTGGAGCACGAACCTGTGAGGACAGGAAAGAAACCACAGATCAAACACCCCCGAGGTAGGGACTCTAAACAGAAGGTTGCCCAGGAGGAGAGCTCACCCCAAAAGCCACTTCCACCCCAGCGCAGCGAGTCGGAGAGTAGCCGTTCCAGCCAGTCGTCGAGCTTTGAAGAGAGCCGTGACAGTTTTGACTCCAATCAGACAAGTCCGGCTTCTGCCACTGAAGGTAAGCATGATTTCAGTTATTTGTTTCCGTAGTTGATGTGATGTATGGTTATTTTCAAATAATTTTTCATTTGTATCAAGCCATTCAATTTAATGGGTGGTTGAAACAAGTTACTGTAACAACCAACTCTCTCAGACAACCCTCTCAGACAACTTGTCGAAGGGTTTGTTTCTCTGTACCTCCAGCAAGGTTTTTACCCCATTTATAGACACTGTGGGAGCTTCTTGCGTAGATGGTGGCTTAGTCGCCTTCATGGAGCACTTTCCTCTTACTGAATGTCTTCATATTGGTCTGCAGGTTAGAAAAATCTTTGATGCTTGGTTTCTCCTTGTGCCAATCCTAAATTTCATTCCATATAAATTAATATTTAGTATGAAGTAGTAAACCATTATAATGAATAAGTATTACTGCACAGCAGTTTGGGTGCAACATCAGGTTTTACGAATTCTGTAAACCTGGCAGAGTGAACTACCATGAGATATTAAATGCCACAGCCTAGAGGTGGATTCAAACTCCCCATCTCCTTGTTTATCAAACATGCCAAATGCTACTAATTTGAATTGAGGTAATCTTAATCACTCAGCCAAGGAAATCTCTGGAAAGAAAACAAGGACATAATTACTTTTTGTTTTTACTTCAGAGCCAGGAAATGTAGCGTGCCTTGCGTATTGTTGTATAAACAATATTACGGTGCAAAATATAATCTTCTGGTTTCTCTGTTTCCCCCAGGTGCCCTAACAAGTCCCTCTGTCTACAAGAAAGACAGTTCTGTTGGTGGCAAGAAAGGCTCTTTATTGGAAAGCATATCAGAGCGAAGTGAGACGCCTCCATCTGAGAGAGTTCGCAGGTCTTTGATGAGGAAGGACGAGAAAACAGACGACAAAGGAGGAGATATCCGGTTCTCAGAAGAAGCTGAATTGGCCCTGCCCATTCCTGATGATGACAACAGTTCAGTTGTTTTGGATGCAGAAAAATCGGTCATTCCTGTGACAAGTACTGGCAAAACATTATCATTTGACTCTGTTCCTGTAAGTGCTCGGTCTGATCTAACGCCACGCCAGCAGGGTTTGGCTGGTGCAGAACTTTATTCTGCACACTCTGAAATATCTGAGCACATCACAGAAAATCTGCCTTCCCAAGCCTCACCTGTTTCATATTCGGAGGATGGGCTTGGTTTCAAGCCACTCGGCGTTTTGGAGATTGAAAAGCAGACGGAGAGTAAACCAGCAGATGTAAATGAGGATGCCTCCCAGGGAGCTGAAGATGAGGCCCTTAAGTCAGCAAGATCCGACGTCTCCCAATACTCATATTCGACAACAAAATCAGAAAAGACTTTGAGTGACAAGTCTGATGTAAGCTACACTGAGGACTTCTCAGAAGCAGAAACTGGAGTCTCGGAGAGAGGTAAAGTCTCTAAGTCTGCGGGGAAACAGGATAGTGTGTTGAGCGAAGAAGAAATCAGCGAAGAACTGTCCGTGTTGAGTGATGTGAGTGAAAAAACATCATCTGCACCACTTTTGGATATCCTTAAAACTGGCAACAAGGAAGGCGAGACCAAGTTGGATGAGTTGGAACTGGTTGACCAAGAGAAGAACACAGGTGTCCCTGACGAAGAAAAGACACCGGTCCAGTCTCCCAGAGACTCCAATGTTAATTTGGAGTTAACCCCAGCTCTGCTGAAGGATTCTCAATTAGAGGATTCCTTTGACAAACCATCGCCTAAACTTTCTCAAGAGGGTTCAAAGCTTGATGATGATGAGTCATTCGTCACTGACAGCGAGCTGGACAAGGTCATCAGCAACACAGCGGCTGCAGTGGAACAGTTTGATTCCTCGCCTTTCTCCTCACCAGAGCACATGCCAAAATCTCAAGTAGTGCCGCCTGGAAGCACGAAAAGACTCTCGGCCTCTGAGAAACTTGTGGACAGCCTTACCAACGGGTTGATGGACAGTGTTCTCAAGGATTCCATGACAGCCATGGGTCAGATTGCCGCCAGACGTTCTCCAGTGAAAACCCCACCACCCACACTTCCAAAACCTAAGCGGGTTACTGCTTCTGTCCCCTCTGATCAGTCACCCTCATCTCCTTCCTCCGCAGGAGTTTCACCAGCGAGTCCTTCCGCAGAGCCCAGGCAGGACCGGTCGCCGGCAGCGGATATGCAGACGGACTCCGTCATGTCTAACATGCTGAACGAAGCCATTTCAGAAATGATAACCATACGCAACAAACAGAGGGAACGTTCCATGAGCCCCAAGAGTCCAGAAGACAACGCACCTGGTAGGACAGTGCCTGTGTCCGAGCTGAATTCCCCAGACAAGTTTACCAACGGAATTCAGCATGAGGATGACTTGACAACTGGAGGCGTCCCGAGACCAGGTTCTCCCCTGCCAGGGGAAAAGCCTATCCTCACTAAGGTAGGTCAACAGGGTTACTCCTTCTGTAGACTTATATATGTAGACTTCTGGGTTTAAACCAAAAAAAATGTTTCTCACCTGCTACTGTACTACTTCTTGTAATTTTGGGGAAACCTGGTTTGCTATATTTAGCCAGTGCAAATTTAATGGTAACAAGAATGCACAGTATGTACAGCATATACATTTTCCATGAAAACTGCTGGAAAAATATTTTGTTTGCTTTCAGCACTACTGATATCCCTCCTAAAAATTAGATAAATCTGACAGAGGGTGTTCAACGTATAAGAACAGTTGTATGAGGGAGCACAATGTAGGTCAAGCAAGCACATAAACCAACAAGTAGACAAACGAAAAACATAAATTTGTGTAAAAGTGTACGTTAATACAATGCCTCGTTTACTTGACCCAGGAGGATATGTCCAAGCTGGATGAGGATCTGATGAGTATCTACGGGGGGGACGATGAATATCATGATGACGATGAGTGGTTCCATCCCTCTCAGGTTCCCAACAAACCTCCCCCACCCTACCCAGGTACAGCAGATCATCAAGGTAAGTACATTACTGGTGGTTAGAGCATCTGAGTCGAGGTCGGGAGAGCCAGGGTCAATTCTAGGGCAGGTCATACCAAAGGCCTTAAAAAATTATACTTATTGCATCCTCGCTTGGCGCTTGGCATTGAGAGGTTAGGGCAAGGAAACAATACTGATTGGCCCGATGCCAGTATAATGTGACTGGGTGGGGTGTTTAGTGTTTTCGGCATGATGTTCCAGAGGCGTCAGCATTTTGGTGGCATGGACCCATCATTGCCTAACGTCTCAGGCTTAGGCAATATTTCAGCCATAGCAAGGCGGTCTTCTGACCAGGAATTTAGGCACAAAGAAGGTGAAATGCACTGGGTTTCTCCGGACTCTACCTGATTTCATTATTACCATGGAATATAATGTGATATATTCCTGAGTACTTATTTAATTAATTGGTCTTTTAAGCCGTACTCAAGAATCTTTTTCTTATGCAATGGCAGCCAGCATTATGGTAGAAAGAAACTGGGCACAGCCCGGAGGATACCCATAGCCATCCGCAGGTTGCTGCTGGACGTTTCCGCTTACTGTTCCAGACTATGGTATAAAATAATATATCACTGAACAGCATGTTGAATGGTTAACAGTACATTTCCCCCAAAATATACGAAGCCATGCACATAGTACGTTCTTTGAAACTCAGATTTATGCTTTACTCTAAGGCTGTATCTTGTGAGTCTGAAGGGAGAACACAAGTGTATCACCTGTCCTAAAATACCCGTGGTTTGTCTGGTTCACAGCTCACATTCCCTACGAGATAAGTCGCATGCTGCAGGTTGAGCAGCCCCAGTACGCAGTCCCGCACAACAAGGAAGACGTCCGCCAGATTATGGGTAATGCCGTGGAGGTTTACTGGATACGGCGACGCTACGGCGAGCCTCTGGAGGACGTGACGCCGCCGGAGACCTACTTCTCCCAGGACGACAACGGAATCGACATGGGCAGTACGAGCCGGCGGGCGTACAAAACCCTTCTGTTTGACCTGGCAGGGGAGATAATCAGGGAGGTGTACAAAGGCGAGCAAGAGGAGGAAGAGGAAACGCCGCAGCCGTGGAAGAAACCCAAGCGCAAGCAACAGAAATATTACAAAGGCGCCGAGCCACCGACCACCATGGATGTGTTGACGAAGCTGGTACAAGACACTGCGGTCATAATCCTGGGGCTGAACGGAACCCCGAGGCTTGACCCCCGACTTAACAAGTGGGGGTCACGCAAGAAGAAAGACAATGTGGACAGCATCCTTGTCGAGGAGCTACACGAGGAAGAACCTCACTGGGTGAATTACGACGACGACGAACTGGCGGTCAAGATGCAGCTGACGGACACGATCTTTGACTCTCTGCTCCAGGATACTGTTCAGACAATGAATGGAGTCTTCCGTAAGTGGAAGAGTAGGACTCTAGAGCCTGGGTGAAATGATCGGTGTTGAATGTGTGTGTGTGGCTGAGAAATCCTGTCATTCAATTTCATTTGCTCTGTGGCTTTCTCACCTCAGTTCGGGTACCTCGACGCTTCCGGATGTTGCCTTTTGTTTTTTTTCCATCAATGGAAACATATAAAGGCATTAATGTCTAGAGGAGAAACCTGAAATATATTTTGTTTATATTTAGATTTATGCATTTTATACATGTCTGTTAATGTAAGGATTTATGAATAGGCGCATGTACATGTAGATATTAATTTATTATTTTGAGGCCACCTGTTGCACGTTTAAGTGACTGCAGAACATGCAGTCATAGATCTGTAGTGCTGTGATGTTTGATTTTCTATAGAAGCTTTGTTATGGGAAAAATGATGGCATACTCTTGCTTCGAATATGCCAATTTGTATCTCGATGACTTATCAGCTATGAATAATTGGTAACGAAAAGGGGTCATCGTGTACATAAAGGTTGAATGAATCGTGATTATGTACAGAATCTCACAAGTCTATAGGGCCTCTCATTCAGCATACAAGTCTCCATTTTCAAATGAATAGTGTCTAAATTATCAAGGTGGCACCGAAGAACATTCGCACGACTCATTGGTTGTTTGGTACTGCCCATTACAGGTGTATGTACAATGTTACAGAAAAGCGTGGCTGAGAAAGCGTATCGATGTATTTATCAGGCATGAAACTGTTATCGTTTCGTGTACAAAATGTCTTTAGATACAGCTGTATGTATATATTTGAGGCGTCCATTGCACAGTAGTTAAATCTAGGTGAGCTAACAACACAGCCATGAAATAACGTAGAGCCTTGTGAGTGTGAATCTAGGTGCCCAAATCACACTCCTGGTTTGTTGCAATGGATGTGATAATTATGCTCCTTCTTTAAAACAAAAACAGAGGCCTGCTTTCTCTTTATGTGTACAAACATAGCAGAAGGATACAAACCTTTAAGTAGATGTATTACATCATAATCCTAGATCTGATAAGTCTACTGCGGGTTTGCATTTCACACATACTGGAGGGAGAGGCCTAAAGGTCTTGAGTATTCTCGGACCTGGAACAAACACTCTTGTTGCCTGCTGCTTTTCTATCCAGAAAAATAGAACATCAGAAGGGAAGTTATCATTTTTGGTCTCCTTGACAGTTTTTTGTGTCGTTTTGTTGCATTTTGGTCACATCTGTACTTACTTGTTACCCATCATCCTCACCTCATACATTATCTGCATTAATACATCTGAAAATCCGTCCAGTGTTTTATGAAGGAGGTTTTTTTTTTTAACTCTGTATTAATCCGCCCAATCACACGTGTTTTGATATATGTATTTTGCGATCTTTATATAAGGACATATATACCTTACAAAGAAAGTTCTCCCTATGAAATTGTCGTATTTGTAAATTGTTAAACGCCAAGCCAAAAGTTCTCGGTGGCATGCCCCTTGCTCACTGCTGGCACACTTGTAACAGGCTTTCAGAATTTCACGACCATTCCTCAAGCCTTTCTGTGGACAGTGTTCGTGGAGATCCCGCGATTTTCTGCAGACAGGGTGCCTAGTGCCACGAGCTCACCACTAGCACACTTGTAACAGACTTCTAACATGTCACCTCCATTCGTCAAGCTTTCGTGTGTGGTTGATTCTCTTTCTCTTTCCGAACTACCCGGACTGCACTCTCCGAACTGAAAGTAAAAGAATAGACACGATCTAAAAATTTCACCAGATGTTGCGAGAAGTTGGAATGTAAATAAATCGGATTCCCCCGTCCATGTGTCTGCAACACGGACGAACGGATGTATTGAGTCTTTATAACTCTGTTTCATATTCATCAATAAGTTAAATTTGCATACAGGTCAAGAGGCTCAAATCTCCTGCAGTTAAATTATTTTACTAACAAAAAAAAACAAACAAAAAAATTGAATCGACGAGAAATCTGCACGTAAAAAATATATCGTAGTCCCCGCTGGTAGCCATGATGGTCACGTTACTTCCAGAGCCAAGCTATCTCAACAGAATCTCAGAATTAGATCGGAGAGGTCTGGGCTCTCCGGAGGGAAAAATAATCAACCCGTGGACAGTGTACGTAGAGTTAGTGCGATTGTGTGCAAACTAATAAAGTCGAAACAAACTTTTGAATCCCAGCTTCTTTGAATGTTCCATCACCATGGCCTAGGCACGCCACAGGAGGACCATTGGTAGACTAGTGGCTCTCTACTGGATAACCTGTGAGGGACTTTTGGCTGGGCTTATGAGTACAATTAGTTACATACTTGATTACACTGCAAGTTAAAAGCCCGAAGAACGTATGTAGTCCAGATAATCCACTTACCTTGTACAGATATAGCACCTGAGAATGTTACGAATGATGTTCAAGAAAATAACTTAAAAAATAAATGTATACATGAAACAGTATTGCTTTGAGATGATCCATGATTTACGAGTTAGAAACAATTTCACTAGGCTCAACAGTCGGCAAGGTCAGAAATACTATTTGTTAATTAAGTTGACACCAAACACAACACGATGTCAGTCGCAAAATCTAGTACGGATTACGCCATTTGGCAAGTAAGGTTTTTTTTGGCTTTTTTTTTTTTGGAGAGGGGGGGGGGGTTGCTAGGATTTTGTGGTATGCAGCTGAGATTTTAACGTCTAGTGGAAGGTGGTCTTCACGCTTAGAAGTGGTTGTTAATAGATGGAAATGATGTAAAATGTATACAGCCGCTTGATATTTGATTAGAGCAGTATTTGGAAATATTTGGGTAATAAACAAACTCGGCTAAACGTCATTGTGAGAAAACTAATCAGGAAGAGAACATACATGAAACGTTAATTGCCTGTTTCATTTTTAAGGCAAATTCGAAGGATAGATGACATACATTTTTTGTTAAAGTGGATGCAGTTGTTTTCAGTGTTGGGCACTAAGTATTATTGTGGTTTGCCTTGAATTCATCTTTGAATTTCATTTTGCCCATCTTCCACTGCAGAGGACATATGTGCCAGTATATTAGACAGCACCCTTTACTGTTATACCGACTTAGTCACCAGATGCTATTATCTTTACTAAAAACCAGCGTGGCATAATTGTTTAAATATTACTTAATGTGTGATAACGAAGGAGTGGTGTTCAAGATAGGTTCGGAGATCTCAACGGAGCTGTGCCCCGTTGTTTGGGGATATTTCTTAAAGGTTCGATTATTAGACTACAGAACTAGCCTGTTCACATTGTGGAGGTCTTCGGGAACACTCTACAGCTCCCTGTCATGCATGGCTTATGTACCAGTCAAACATTCCACTACGAAGTTCTGCCCAGCGTTCAAGAAAATTAAGGTTTCCAATGGTTATAACAAATTAACGGTTTTGTAAGCTTCTTTCTATTAGATGTAAAATAGTAGTTGTATATAATTATATTACAGCCCTTGAATTTCTCTTCTTTTCAAACGCTGTAAGACATTTTCATGTCCTGTAGAAAATGTACACCAGTACAAGTTGCGATTGCTTAGAAATGTGACATGAATCAAAATGCAAATTTTTGGAATTCTCAGTTTTCTATACTGTGAAATAAAAGCTTTTTTAAGCTTTTCCTTATTTCTTTGTATTTTCGGCTTTCTTTATATTATATGTTTTTTCTTGGGGACAGTGCCCGAAGAGATCTGTATTATTTAAGATGCTTGTCAGAGAAAAGTCGAACACAGAGGTGGCTAGTGATTAGAGCGTCTGCCATGACGATAGTTCCCTAAACGAATCAGAATGAAGACTTCAACATCGGTAATCTTGGCACTACTTCGCTTGCATTAAGAGGGACAGGCCAGTCACTGATTGACCTGGCATCAGTATAAAGTGATTGGGTGGGACGTCGTGGCTGGTGTCTTTAGCGTAGCGTTCCGGTGAGACACCGCTGTATAGATGCTGTGATGTCACCGAAATAATGGTAAAAGACAAACACACCAGCTGTTGGTTCTGTCCCAGGAGCAGTCATGAGACTTCTAATATCCTTGCTTTTGATGTGTGCAGGTTATCACATTAAACACTAGTATATCAAGAATTTTTCATCAAACGCCTTTATTCTTATCACACTGGGTATTACTCTTATGTGATTAAATATTGACGGTACATGCAGAGTACCTATAGCTTTGAGCCGCAATAGCGTGTAACCTGGAGTTCTGCGTAACCTGGAGCTGGTGGCGATATCGGTTCGACTTGGAGAAAATTTGCTGAGATACAAAATTTGGATTAATGAAAACTTATACACTATCATGGTTTATGATGTCTATCATAATTAAATTCTCTCGGCTCTTTGCGTCTTTCCGGCATTTAATGCTGGCCGAAGTATTCTTGAGTACGGCATGTAACACTAATCAAACAAGTAAATAAATTAATAAATAATATAGTTCTCCTTCTCTTGGATAGGTCTTGGTTGCTTGTGTTGAACCATGTTTTAGGGATTGGTTGTAGCGATTTTGGACATAGAACGTGTATTATGGTTGATGTTTGTTATACGAAGGTCCTTGGAGTTCAAGCCTAGCCCATGCCGACTTTCTCTCCGGCCGTACGTGGGATGGTCTGCCAGCAACCTGCGGATGGTCGTGCCTTTCCCCCGTTTTGTGACTGGCTTCTTTCCATCATAATTTGGGCCCGCCGTCGGGCAAATCAAATAATACAGTTTTCATGCACATTGTTAGGTCGGTTGCTTCTGTTGAACCTTGTTTTAAAGACTCGTCTTCTTGGGGTTTCCGTGGCTTAGTTGTTAGCGCTACAGCACGGGGTAATGATCCAGAAGTCTCCCACCAATGCGGTAGTTGTAACTTCCTCCCGCCGTAATGCTGGCCGCCGTCGTATACGTGAAATATTCTTGAGGACAGCGTAAAACACCAGTATAAATGAATAAATAGAGACTGGTGTTGCGATTTTGGACGTCCATTATGGCTGACAATTGTTACACGAAGTTCCTTGGAGTTTTTAATAAACGGTCCAGGACGTTTGCAGGCGGCCCCACATAAATTTCCAATGAGATCCTGCGCCTGTCACTAACATGGTATATACGCAGGTCTCCATCTAAGTGAGGGAAACTCAGTGAGCCATACGTGGAAAGCTTGGAAAGCTTGGAAATCTTACCTGCAAAAGGCTTGAGGCTTTCTCCAGGCATGCAGGTTTCAATCTTCAGTACGGCATAAAACACCAATCAAATAAATAAATAAGTTTCACCATTGCTTTCTTCTGTCTTGGACATAAGCATTGAGCCAGTCAGAGGAGTCTTGTTATTGTCGAGCCGTTTCCATGCTCATTTAATTATGGTACTGTCTTACTTAAAAGTCAGAATTTGGCCTATTCATATACACTGAACGGCAACGACGAACGCCTAATATTGCCACATTTAAAGTATTAGGCATGGCTAATTTTTCCATTGTACCAATTTACCCAAACATTGTGTCTAGAATAATAACTACACTTATTCACTTTCTGGGCTGACTTCACCGGCAAAATGGCGGCGTGAACAAATGCCGTTTATAATTGCCAGGTGTATTTTGACTGGCAGTTGCTGTCATTCAGGTTAATTGGATAGACAGCGGCAATACGTCAAATTATAACTGCTTATAATCTTTAAGCAAAAGGTGAGGCCTCCGTGGTTGAGGGGCCAGCGCGCCAACGCTGCGCCTCTCAGCGGTCGCATTTTTAACAACAATCCAATGTACATAGTTACTTGTAAACTAAAACTATATGCATTACACACACTCCCAATGATAGGAAATTGGATATTATTCTGCAGTTCTGGCTTATGGAAATAGGAGAAACGTCATTGTATAGAACAATGACTTCAAGGAACTGATGAAGACAATGATATTGGCGATGAAAGAAAAAGACAGGCACCTGTGTACATGTGTGCTCTACACGTGTTCAACAGCTGTTTAAGATGTTAGCGTAAAGACGTTTATGGTTGACGCCATGACAATAATTCTATGTAAGTTTATAGATAAAACGTACAAACTTCTCATTTACCCACAAACGGAATGTTTCACAATGAGCTTACAGCCTTTGCGGGATACAAAGGTTAAAGGACTGACTCACTGTGACTGTCAAGCCCTTGACGAATGAGGTTGAGTGCTAGAATAGAGGTCTTACTTCTTCGACTGCGGCTTTAAGTCAGGGAATTTGTCTCATACCTGGCAAAAGGTGGTGGTTTACGCCTGGTACTCTGGTTACATTCACCCGATAACCAACTTCATATGTTAACTTGTTTCAGTCGCAGTGAGAAGTTGGGAAAGAAGTACACTGGACAAGTCTTTCTTATGAATATACAACTGCTTGGTTTATTAACACGACCTTTCGATGTAGTTACTAACATTGTTATCAAGTGATCACATCATAACATCATTTGATAACGATGTTAGTAACTACATAGAAACGTCGTGTTAAGAAACCAAGGAGTTGTGTTTCCATAAGAAGGACTTATCCAGTGTACTACCTTCATAGAAGTCCAAAATTCATGACTACAGTGTTATAACATATCAAATGTATAAATAAGTAAATTTAGCTTTTTTTAACACATGTTATTGATAATAATTGTGATTAAAATAAACTTCGGCTCCGTTGAAGGGACCACTTGCATGAAGCCCTCTTAAGGCGAGGAACATGTAGGTACCATACATTCAGTGCTGGTTGCCATGGTAGTTACGTGCTCAAGAGGGTTTCTTGCCAGTGTGCCCAGGTCAATAAGACAGCTGTGATTTTGTGAAAATTAACAAGAGAAAATCGTGAAATTCGTTACTGTGCGAACAAGTTCCATAAACACGCACATGGTTTGCTTCTGGGGGCGATTATTCCATTAATCAAATGATTTATCGAAGTTTAAGTATGTAAAAAAATGTATGAGAAAAGTTAAGCAGATTCTCGGGAGCTAAATATTAGTAAATATTGTCTCTATGTTTCTTATGCCAAATTACGGGCATATCATTCAACGCTGCCGCATTAAAGACACTCTGTCAGCAATGGTTTTCGTTGAAACATATTTTGAAAAACGTATATAATTTCTTTGGAATAGGAAAAATATTATTTCGTCTCTTGATTGACAAACAAACATGCAAATTACCACTGGATTGCTACAACTTGAGCTGGGCACAAATTAGGAAAATGTAATGGGGAATCAGATGTGCATTACAAAGTCAATGTGGAACTTACCTCAAAAATTGGAAGTAGATGCTTTAAGTGACTGAAGCAGATTTTATTAATTTTTTTATGTACTTATCATTTATTATAATTTATTTAGTTTATTTATTTGTGTATTTATTTATTTACATGTATTTATTTATTTATTTGCCATTTAAGCGCTAAGTCAGACGAGACATTTGTCGGAGGGCGCATTTTACTAGATTTTGCCGCCTCCGTTGTTCCTGGTCACAGATGCTGTCTTGTGTAATCTTACGTAATGCTTTCTGGAGACATCAGCCTTCTGTCCACATGTCACACTTGGAAGAATTCTCAAGTACCCTCCAAACATAAAATAAGAGATGTGTAATAACACCATCGCTTAAGAGAAAAATTATTGAATATGGCG
Source organism: Acanthopleura granulata (assembly GCA_016165875.1). Taxonomy (NCBI): domain Eukaryota; kingdom Metazoa; phylum Mollusca; class Polyplacophora; order Chitonida; family Chitonidae; genus Acanthopleura; species Acanthopleura granulata. Next base: position 3,059,377 of record JABBOT010000082.1, read on the forward strand.
TCATTGTTTATTTATTTGGTTATCTGAGAGGGGCTTAATGCCTTTCAAATAATGAATTAAATATGTTAAAAATGGAGAGATGATTAACTGAATTGCTTGAAATGGAGATGTAATAACTATAGTGCCCTGGTAACCTTTATTCCATCAAGTGTTCTGTAGTTTAGCATTTTCCTTACAATAATAGATATTAAATATACATGAACGAACACAGAAAAGAGTGACAAAAATGTCACAAATGAAATGCGAAGGATGGCATTGAACAAGGCTTAAAGTCTGAATATCACTCAACAGACAATTGGGAGCCATTGGGTTTTTGCTGGGTTTTAAAATGCTGCCTTTTATTTGTGGACTCTCACAATAAACATTTTTCTAAAATATGCAAAGCAATTTTCTGGAGACAAAGAACATAGGCTTTCATGAATACCAATATGAAATCTACGCGTCATCTAATAAGCACATGTAAACATTTATGTATCTTTCCTCTCTTACAGTCTAGACTGTCATTTAGGTTTTCACGTACGAAACACAATCTAGCAACACAGGCTTCTGCGGATGTTTTGTCTTTGTCCGACTACTTTGTCTGACCAGTATTTGGACTATCGTAGGTTTCATGTAATAAACACACATGAGCAAAACTCTTAGGTTTCTAGGAATGCCTGCATGAAATTTACACTTCAATTAATCCTTAGAGGGTAACATTCGTGCATTGTTCCTGTCTAACTACGATTTCAGTCGAGGCTATCATATATGCCTTCATGTGACACGCACGTAGTTTTAGCGGTACACAAGGACAAAAGCCCAGGAACAGTTTTCAGCCTTGCTAAGCGTCTTTGAAACGAACCACGGACTCTTGTTATACGTTCTTTTTACGGTGTAACCCGACTATCCATATTTATGGCCACATATAGCCTTTTCTGTCATATAGTCTATTTCGATAAACTTGATTGTCGCCTATAATCAGCTTTCTGTGAAATCACTCATGGGTGACGTCACAATGATTCAGAAACAAGTAGCATGGAAATAGGCGACAAGTGAATAAAACAATCTACATATCTGTAAATCTCTGTCAGAAGAATGGATGTACCTTATCTATGTTAAAACAAATCTGTCTTGAATGATCGCGCGTTTTACTCTCTGGCTAACTGAGATCATTAAACTGTTTATATTGAGTACTGAGTGTGGTACGGGTACAGAAGAAAGAAAGCCATGAAATATTAACTCAGTCTCGCTGGCTAATGTCAAAAATATTTACAAATGTAAAAATCTAAACTAAAGCATACCTAAATATGTGTTGCAGTATTACCGTAAATATACACATAGCGATGTTATGACCGAAGATATTTACACTTAATAGTCAACTGAACTATGGTACATAAGGTAAAACAGCCTAAACGATGGTCACACATGTAACCCTTCAAAGTGAAAGTGAATCATTTTTTTCTCGAGAATATACGATTTGTTTTGATCTCTGATTGGTCAGTAGCGCTTCAAACACTGTCTCGCGCGCGTTCTGGCCGGTGGAGGTACTCTGATCGGTGGACATTGTCGCGGGAAGGAGAAATATGGCACCTTCCGACAGTACAAGTCTGTGGGCGCCATCTTTGCTATGGACTTTCCTTGGAGATGATATCGTGGTCCGGAACATTTGACAGGACCGCGGCTGTCTGCTAGAAGAGCGCGCTTTCTGGGTTGCAGAAGCCAAGCCAGGCTGCAACCACAGTACAAATCGTTGGCGTAGAAACTAAAAGAGGCGCTGCTTTGTTTCTTCAAAACATCGATGGTATTGCATTCCAAATTGGTGATGTCGTTATAAAACATGCTAACGCTTCGGAACGATGAGCGAGAGAAGGCCCCTCGCCGTATGACGGTGATGTTGTTGCCGTACATGTAGAACTCGTCTACCGGTCCCAGGCCGTAGAACGCCCTTGTATGGATCTTCCTCACTGCCAGAGTGTGCAGTGTCAAGGACTTTAAATGTTTAATGTTGAAAAACGCGTAGCTGCGAATCGAGTCGATCCGCGTCATGTAAATGCTGAGCGATTTGATGTAGCGCATGTCGCTGAATGCGTACATCTCGATGGTTTTTATGTCCACATTGTACAGTTCAATCCTATCCACGTTTCGGACGCCTTGGAACGCACACGAGTCGATCTGGCCAATGGAACCGTCGTAGATTGAAATGGTTTTCACATTTGGTAAGTTTTTGAACGCGGACGCTGGGATATAAGGGATGTGCATCTTATAGATGGATATATTTTTCGTCCAACTTGACAAGACGGAGAAGTCTGGGAAGCGCGTCGCACCTTGGCAGTAAACAGCGAACTCCGTGCAATAACATCTCTTCGGGCACCCCCCGTGGGTTACGGAAAGGAGAACGGCCAACAGAAGCAGTCGAGTCAGCATTTTTCTGATTTCGTCGAACTGGAACCTCTGAAAAATGAAATGCCATTGTTGTATTTGACACAAACCCACATGATGAAATGTCTTCAGACGTTTTGTACCCAGCATACAAGTTGCATTTGACAAGCAACAGTAGTTAAGAGGACGATAACTGCACCCTATAGAATACTTATTTCAAATATTTCAATAAGGTTTCAATTGCACCCCCCTACTGAACCAGCTATACAGCCCATGTAGAAATTTTAAAGAAATTATCTCATTAAGGAAATGGAAAACTGCGCATATCTACCACCTATTAAAGTAATCAGTTCTCGAGTATGGCGTAAAGCATTGATCAGTGAAATAAATAAAGCAATCAATCACTGAATAAATATACACACAGAACTTAATTAAGCACATCCAGGTTTTCACGATTTCCATCATCACTGGTTTTGATGCGAAACAATGGCATTGCACGTATGGTTCTGGAGTGTGCAGTGTTGAAGCAGTGGTTGAGATTACTCAATGAAAACGTCATGTGGTATCTCGTAAAGCGTTTTACGGCGGTATTGGGTGTATCCGCCGTGTGTGTGGATAACAATCTGAACCTTTCTCTTTATACTACCTGTCGAATTCCTGATACCTTGGCCTACAGTGAGCCCCGATCAGCAAGGTGATATCAGGTATGAGGAGAAGGGTTCAGGCTGTCATCCAGGCACACGGCGGATACACCCGATACTGATGTAAAACGCTTTACGAGGTACCAAATGACGTCTTCATTGAGTAATTTCAACCACTGCTTCAACACTGCTCACTCCAGAACCATAGTTGTAAAGCTATTGCTTCACATCCAAACCAGTGATGATAGAAATGCTTGTGTGTTATCAGTAAAACACATGGATTCCAATCATTTTGTCGTTTTTCATTAGCCAAAAGGTTACACGGTTCACAGCTTATCACACTCTTTTGATACAGAAGAACATTAATGACGTGTACAAAATCGCCACAGTGAAAACCTAGGGGATGCTTAATTAAATTCTTTCTGTGTAAATAAATAAATAAATAAATAAATAAATTTTCTGTTCACTATGATAGAGGGATAACTTTAAATGTGTGTTCCTCTACCTTCGGGCTAACTCGGGGAATGCGTTTACCTACTGAAGATTCTTCATTTCCACGATACAAAATAACCTTTCGACGCAACAAACATATTATTTCCGTCCAACTCTTTTGGGTTTAATACGTTTTATATTTTTAATACACAGCTCGAAAATTCCCAGCATTTAGTTATCTTGCATTAGTTATCTATTGATTTTATAGTAAAATGCCGACGTAATACAGATTTGACAAACATGGCTGAAATGTTGCTGTAACGTCGCCCGCTAAGGAGTAGAAAGAAGGCCATAGAGGGTATTAAAATTCAGTACTGAAGATATTATAGATACTATTAGGAGAAATCTGACTCTCTCTCACTTTCTCTCCGCAACTTTCAGGGAACTGAAGACACTCTGTCCTCATACCGATTTATTTATTTGATTGGTGTTTTACGCCGTACTCAAGAATATTTCACTTACAAGACGACGGCCAGCGGTATGGTGGGAGGAAACCGGGCAGAGCGCGGGGGAAAGCCACGACCATCAGCAGACTGCTGGCAGATCTTCTCACCGTACGGCCGGAGAGGAAGCCAGCATGAGCTGGACTTGAACTCACCGCGACCACATTGGTGGGAGGCTTCTGGGTCATTGCGCTGCGATTGCGCGCTAACCGACTCAGCCACGGAGGTACCGTCATACTGTCATACCATATTATGACTGTGACGGCTTACCCTAGAAAGAGGACGTACTAAAAACTGTATGGAGAAAATAATGGTTCATTTATGAAATTTATAATTTGACAGAGCTATTTGCAAAGCACAAATTTCTAACTCAAACAAATTATTTTAATATGGGTTCAGTAATTTGCCATTGCAACCTTTATCGAATGTTTCAACAAGAGTTGAAGTTTTCACCAAAGGCAATTGATTTCAGTCGGTGGTACTGTAGCATCCCTTGCATGTCTAGCGTTTTACGGCCGAAGCCATATTCTAACACACTAGCTGTATGACACACTTTTCACAAGCTTGTCAGTCCTAAGCGTTTTGAGTTCTCCCTGAAACATTTGTCCGATAGCCTATATGCCTGCCATTATTGCGTAATAGTTTGTTTCTCTGTGTGCTTGAAATGTTGTGCGAAAAGGGAGGTAGGAATGAGGTGTGGCAATTATTTTTTAAAAATGGCGTACGACTATCAATCATAGTTTAAAAAATCTAAAAATTCCGTCAACCCATTTACATCATCACATATACGGATGTTGTTGTTTGGTTATTATTTACGGCTGTCTGTTGGAAGATCTTTTCTGCACTTTATCCCGCTATTTCAGCCTTTTTTTGATTGGCTGTCGCTAAATTTGTTGACCAGACGGGTGGAATGGGCAGGTTGTCCCGCCAGGTGTCGACAAATCACTGCGGATTACTTTCGCTTACGTGTGAACATCCGGCTAATTACGTCTTGCTTCCGAAATTCGTGACGATAACTTTTGGCCAGAGGAAAAAATGTACAGTAGTCTTAAAACACTTTAGGGAAGATGTCTATGGTATGAATGATTAAAAGAACAGACCGCATTTAAACAAAGTACGCGCCATTTAAAAGCCTACTTTGAGCTAATTCCAAATATGGCATTCATTATTGTTTGTTACTTTTTATGGTGATTAAAATGGAAACCAGGACTGATATACTACGGTGGACCATTTGGACCATATTAGACAGACTGAAGCACAGTGACGTTACAGATTCTTTTTCGCACCTAAACATGCTGTAACTGTTATATTTTTACTTTAAATACTGCTGCATATGTTGCACCGCATGCACATTCAAGCAGAAAGTAGACATATAGCAATCAGACGATGTTTAGAAAATATATTAATGGTATGAATGCATAACGCAGCTTGAAGAGAACATCGGTTCATTTCTGTATACATGTGTTGGGAATAGCATATTGGGTTTTTTCTTTTCATTCTTTTCAAGATTTTGTCCTTGTTGTGCATGATCAGTATTGATTTTTCTTCTGGTTCGATTAAATTAATTAAATTCTTCAGTTTGTTAAGCATTGACTAGGCTAATTAAAAATAATCTCATTTTAACACGTGTGTCAAAGCTGCTATCGACACATCGAAGAGTGTGTTGATCCTGTAAATTCAAGAGGCGTTTGGAAATCCTTTTCGTTGCCGTAATGATTTAATCGGCGGCGGCCATGAATAGAAAACCCCAAGTAGCACGAGTAAACAACGTCTGCAACAAGCAGTTATATATATATATGTACGCGTGAACGCATGGTTACAAAATGCATAAAAGAACACTTGAATTAGAGCTTCTAAAAGGAATGGTAAAATCCATCGTTATACGCACCATCATGATTAACCAACTTCTCTCTTTCTAAATTTTCAAATTTTTTCTATCAAATTTTATTTCACTAATGCAGCGACACGCTAAGAAGAAATTATGTGTGATAAACTGGCTTTGCGGAAAGGGGATGATAATATTATAATTTATTTATTTATTTATCTGATTGGTATTTTACGCCGTACTCAAGAATATTTCACTTATACCACGGCGGCCAGCATCATTGTGGGAGGAAACCGGACAGAGCGCGGGGGAAATCCCTACCATCCGCAGGTTACTGGCAGATCTTTCCACGTACGGCCGGAGAGGAAGCCAGCACGAGCTGGACTTGAACTCACATCGACTCACAGCGAGGCTTCTGGGTCATTGCGCTGCGATAGCGCGCTAACCGACAGAGCCACGGTTACGACAGTGTGCAATAAAATAAAAGATAAATTAAAATAATTATATAATTATACCAGCAAAATAGTTTACAAGTCCTCAAATACCCGAAGTAAGCTGATATAATCAGCTTTTTGAAAAGTGAATATAGGTAAATTCAGCTGTCGCATGGTTTTTTAAAAATAAACCATTTTTTTAAACACAAAACTGGAATATATTGACTTTTACACGGATATAATAAGCAAAAAATACAATTATAATGACTTCCTCATCATTTAAATAGAATAAATCTCTACAAGCACACGAGGTTCAAACAGCGGAGATAAAATTAGAGAAGAAGCCAATAAAAACTGAAAAAGACATCCTGTATATTCACAGCCATGTCAAAAACTGACGGATGAAAAGTGTTGCGAAATTACGAAAAGTGTATTCTTAGCAAAATCTGGAGTCTAAAGCAACATGCAAGGCTGCAATTTGAGAAGCTAAGCATGAAATGGAAACAAAAAAGTATAATTTGTTTTTGTGGATGGAATTTTGTTTTCAAACACTGAGTATAAATCAAGTAGTGTACATCACGTTTTGCGATGGTGGAGAAAATTCATTCGTTGACGCATGTTCTTGATTACATATGTTAATTTAATTAGGGTCAAAGGGAAAAATCATTATTTATATTAAGTGTCAGCAGAATGTGATGTGTTGTAATCTTTTCAAAATAAAGAACAAAAAGAATGTCCTTAATATATGTGCATAGCAAAATTATACCCGAAAAAGCCAAGTGCGTTGTGAAGTGCGCTGTTTGAGAAGGGTTTTAATCAGCAAGTGTGATGTTGACAATGTCATGATGTCTAAACGGGTACTTTTTCAACAGACGCCTGAATCGATTAATTCGTAAAACTAACATTTCATTTTAATCGACATGTATCGATATTTGTGATGTTTAACCAGCTGTGCACGAGTTTAATTAGTCGAGTTTACAAATGGTGAACTGTTATCATACACAACCATTTGCTAAAATGACCACCTTTCTTAAACATCTGGGTAGTTGTTGTTCGTTGTGCTCTTCACTGGCCCTTGTCATGTACACACATGAGTGTGCGTTCGATCCCAGCTCTTGTCAATTCGACCACGGCTAAATTTCTTCTGCACATTCTTCTGGTTTCTCTAATAATAGAAACGTCCTTTGTCCATCAGATGTGTCCGTGTACTCATATAAAGCTCAGAAAAAGTTAAAATTTCAGCATGAAAATAATTCATGCTGATTAAATGCTGCAAAATATAAGTGCCAGCATCTTCAACTGTTAAGTTGCGTGATGAAAAGAAAATTACAAGTAAATTACAAGATTTGTATATGCGTGCACGGCGGCACACAGCACAGGGATTTGTTAAAAATTGTTAATCTGACATATGATACATGTACATCATGTATATGTATAGAGGTAATTTACAACCTTGTCTACTAACTTTTTGTTAAATTTACATAGCACATAATAAAGACGAGACGCTACAACTGCTTGCCAGCATCTGTACGTACCTCAGCCAGAATGTTAGCTTTAATCTTAATTAAAAGCATTTCGGTGTTAAGGTATTTGAATTATATTTAGAAATATCGCACTTCATCTTAATTGAAGGTGGCCAGGGAAAGCGATGGTTTGGGCACAGTTTGTAGACCCCTGTGACCAATGACGCCCTGGGCTCGAACGGGAGCCAACTGAGAAACCCACGACCGTCCGCAGGTTGCTGGCAAACCTTCCTACCTACTCTAATTTAAACCCAATTATATCAGGTCTTTACATGGTTAGGTTTTGAGCACAAGTTAATTGAAGTGGTAAAAATCATCAGAAAAGTCATAGAAAGGAGTTCATCAACTACTCAGGAATCACAATTTCCTCTTTTCTGGGTTTGACGTTTTTTGAAATTTATATGAGCTACTAGTATCACTAGAAGTGACAGGATGGAAATAAAATACTATCTTGGAAAATAATAAAACAAAATTTAAAAGTTTTAAACATTTTTTATCGAAGGTTATGCGCACAAGATAAATGACCAATGAAATTTTTTTGTAGTTTTGTTGTGCGCGTAACTTACTCAAGATTCTCACAGCAATATTTTGGGATGGTCCGGAGAGCACGAGTAAGTGAAGATCTCGAAAAAGTGACTTATTGAAGATCCGGAAAACATGACTCAGTAAAGATCTGGAGAGCAAGGCATAGTGACCATCTCGAAAACATAACTTAGTCAAGATCCTGATAGTACGACTTTTCAGGATGTAGAGAGCACAACTTAGTCAAGCTATTGGGAGCAAAACTGACTGAAGATCTTGTTTGCACCATATAACTGTGGACCTTTAGTGGTCAATTATTACGTGCGCACCACATAATTAATAAAAATACGTAACTTTTTCACAGTGTAAAGATAAGTTTTGTTCCATGATTTTAATACCATGTTACTTCGCGGGTCCTTAATACATATCGTAATGCTATATACATATATGCTTGCAAAGCAGCTGTTTTTGGTTCAAGATTGTATGGCGTTAAATGCTAAACAAATTAATGAATAAATGAATGTAAACGCTTAACATTGATTATCTGTTATGCGTTCATTAAGCGCGTTTACGTAATTGATTTAACTCTGAGCCTGTTAGACTTGAAAACATTAATGTCACTGAAATATTGTTAACATTAAATCACGGTAAAATGCAATACCGCTTAACGCTTTCTTCTGTAATCAGCCCATCAAACAACAAGACACATTCAACAAGCGATGAGAGAAAAATGTGCATTAAATTAATACAAAAAAAACTTCGCATTTCTGGGAATGATTTTAAGTTTATGAACACAGGGTCATATGGCCTTGAGGGCCCGGGTTCAAGTTAGTATATCTTGTTCAGGTTGAAGTTACATCAAGTTGAACCGTTCGGAAACGACATATATGATAGTGTATATTGTTTGTAAACAATATTTTCTTATTTTTCACGACAGATACAAGTACTGTAAATACCTTAGTTCTTCTGCTTTTGAGACATGTACCAGTAGTGCTCAAATCTAAAAGTCATCTCTCTCTCGCCCAGTTTTTCAGCAAAGTAAAGATATATATATAGGTTGTTTATTAAATGGATAAACATGTAAGAAAAAGACACTACATTCTTATTACAAGTACATGTACATTTGCAAAAGGGTGCTTGATTTTAATTTTAGAGCAGAATCTCACCATTGGTCATTACAGGGTGCAAGCTGACTTTGAACTTGAACTGAGCCGTGTTTTGGATGCAGAGAAATAAATAAACCTGGTTATACAGTTAACTTTAACGATTTTCGGCGTTCACATGTGTTTTGCAACACCGATATTTGCCATTCTATATAATCAGTCTCAGGTATTCATTTGTATTGTTTTGTTGTACATTTTAGACTTAAGACTGTGACTATTATCATATAGGTCTGTATATATTGATTGACACTGACAATATAATGAAATCAAGGCGAATTGCATTCTGCTGAGGACTGCTAAAGTTGAGTATTCGGTGTTCCACAGTTCTATAATTTAGATTTTCTACAAGACGTTTGCAGTGATTCTGGTGTTTTAAAGACAACAGGTCTGTTCTTAACCGATTTCTTTCTTCCACTCACCTGTTCTTTAAATTTTGCCTTCCGTTCGATATGTGAACGACGTCTTTTTGTTTAAACCGGTAATTAATTAAAAGGACGTCAACATCATTTATTTGAGACAAGCGTTCCGGTTTTATCGACGGAAGTAGTCTCAGCATACGGTGAAGGAGAGAAAGAGAGATACTTTTGGGAAAAACAAAACATTGTCGACATCTTATTTTAGTTAGAGTTTTCATATAAGTTCGTATATGATTTTAAAACTCGCATCCCATTTTGTTTACCTGTATAACACTAGCATTGTGTTTATTTACTAAGGGTTTAATTCCGATTTTTTTTTCGGCCTGATCACAATAGTTTGTTCATGAAAACATCCAGTCTCAGTGGGTCTTATTTATAGGGCCGATTTCACTTCTAACATAAACGAAAACGTCTGAAGCTGAAATTTTGATGCATATCTCGTAAAGATAAATTTTATGAAGTGGTAGATCTGGAATTGGGCTTTAAATTCGTGTTTTCAAAGCATTATTCAGAAGTGGCTTTGGTGAGTATTCTTCCTTTCTTTAAACAGCATGCTAATACTTTATAATGCACAGTTGGTCTACAAACCGCAGAATCTATCTGTGCAGATTTGTGGGCTTTAAACGGCTATCAGTTGATAGAAGAAGAGCAAGAGTAGTAGTCCATAATCCGTCCCAGATTCTAGACATCACAAACCACATATGTATCCTGCTTTTTAAGCTGAGCGCCTATGCCCAAAAAAGAACCAAGTTTGGAAAATAAAAAAAAAAATTAGGCATGCCTCCGATTTGGTAGGCACGAAATGCTCGATTATCGTAGTGCCGTCTGACCTTGTCAGACCTTGTGAGATGTGGCTTAAAACCGTGGCAAAGCTATTTTTCATCATTCTGTCTAGAAATGAAATTGATTGAGTATTTTGTGTAATATTTAATTTATTTATTTGATTGCTGTTTTACGCGGTACTCAAGAATACTTCACTTATACGACGGCGGCCAGCATCATTGTGGGAATAAACCGGTCAGAACCCCGGGGGAAACCCACAACCATTCGCAGGTTGATGGCAGGCCTTCTCACACACGTATTTTGTGTAATATATTTATCATTTTTCATAAACTTAAGAACTGTTCTGTGCATTAGTCTTATGTATTTATTTATTCATTTGTTTATTTAATTGTTGCTTGACGCCATATTAAAAATGATGGAGGGCAGTTTTTTATGTGGGGGAAACCGGAGAGCCCGGGGTAAACCATCAACCATTGGTAACTTACTGACGAACTTTTTCACACGTGACCTACATATAACCAGACCATATTTGTGCAGGACAAGTGGTTAAAGCCGGCCATGTGTTCTTTTAAACCATCTGTTCTACGTGAAGAGAAACGGCGCTGTGAAAATATGTATATTATTCATTTACTGATGCATTTCATTAGGTTTTGATAACTTTTTATGGCTTGAGGACAGAAGTCAAAATCCAGCGGAAAGGACAGCCCTTCACCCAGTGTCTCACGCAAGACCGAATCCAAACCAGCAATGGCTCCGTTCGAACATGCGACCTTAATATTCTATTAAAGTAAACGACAGCTCTGGACTGAGGCACTGTTAATTACAAAGAGTACAAAATTCTCTCTTCAATGCAAAAACCTGCTTGAATTTGTATGAATTCGCTGCTGAATTATCTTCGTTTGAAGTGTGGAGTATGTTGTTGCAGACTGGGATCTGTAGTCGCCCATGCGTTTAAGCTTATGAAAAATTGACCAATCGGACAGTTAGAAAATAGCAGCTGTCTGTAAGCTGTGACGCAAATGTTCTGAGTTGACTGTCAATGCAACATGTTAAACATAGCTACAGGACATGTGTGAAGAATAATGCAAAGTATTTCTGGACTACTGTGTTGTTGCCGGAGTAAGTTTCTTGATCCTTTCATGTTATAAATTTACTTCACAGAAATAAATGTAATTTTGTCCAATCTTTTCGGCTAACCTAACATTGAACATGCGCTGTCTTTCACTTTAAGTAATGTTACCAAGCATATAAATACAACAAATAATGCAAATAATTTTCTTTCAAGGGGGAATGCTCTTAAAAAAGAACCAAAAAAAAAGAACCAAAAAAACAAAACAAAAAAAAAATGAACTGGTTTAGAAAAAAAATGCCCACTCCTCTTCCGCATGCAATCACGAGCTGTCTGAGAATCTGCACTCCCGAGCTATTTTAAGAACTGTTGTGCTATTTTTAGATCCACGTGCGGATGTCCTCTGCATTGCTTAGCCCATTGGGTATTTGTGCGAGGATTAAATGGGCATTTCACCGAAGCCTTATGAGCTATTTTTGGAGCGACCCTTTTCAACTTTTCAATAAGAAGTTTAAGGTGGATTTTGCACATGAATTTTTCATCTCGTTTGTCGATGGATGGCGTCAGCGTGGTGTATCATTAAATTGGCTATCCGACGCACTGTTTGTTCTATCAAAAAAATTCATAATCCAATCTGTTAATGAAAACTGTCTTGAACTGTCATCGGTTTAAATAAACACTGGTTGCTAAGCCCAGTGTGAAAATGATGTTTACCATCATCCTCATATACTCTTAAAACTGTGGAGAGTATTATGTACGTATTGCTTAATTAATTATTCAGCTACAGAGCAGCTTTACAGAGTATTTTACTCTTTTCGGAGGTATAGATGAGGATGATGAGGATGATGAGGATGGCTTTATTGTACGTTCCACCACTCTACAGAGCGTAATCTACAGAAACAGAACTTAAAAGAGGTAAACCTCCAGAATATAAATATACAAAAGGTGGATGTACCGATACATACGGTGCGCAAACCCACAGAACTTAAACCAATAGAACGTGAATCTACAGAAGGTGGATGTACCGGTATACGAAACGCAAATCTACAGAATGGAAACCTACAGAACCTAACTTTACAGGATGTGGATATACCGGTAACGAAAACGTAAATCTACCAAAAGTAAAGCTACAGAATGCAAATCTACAGAACTGCAAAATATTAAGCCGAAAACTGTCTTACTTGTTGCCACGAGTCCAGTATATATAACGATATATAATAGCCCTATGTTTTTTAACTGGCAATGGTCTCTATTCAGGTATTTCCGGTGTAGTACGGCCTCTAATATTAATCTAACAGTTCATATTAATTCAGAAAATGGCTTACTTTTTCTTATGCGATGTCGTGCAATGACGACATGGTTCAACGCTGGGTAGACAAAGGTTCTCTTGTTACAGTAATACATCGGTTCTGCTTTACTAGTTAACTTTACTTCACTCGCGTCATCGTTAAAGCAGAAATGAACATGCAAAATACGGTGATTCTAGGACTTGAACTAATTTAGGCTTGAAAGAATATCTATGTCTATTTTACCATTCAACACGACCATAATAGCACTATCACACTGAAAGAAGTTGGCCTGAAAAGTTAATCAACAGCTGGCCAAGATCACACTCAGTAACCCTTGTTCATTTTATTTAATCACGAGAAATTCGACCTTGAACATCGGAAATATCGGGTACAATGATCATGTATGTTTACCTCACTGTGTGTACAATATTAGAAATCGTTCATTTAATCTATGTTTGTATTGCGCTGCAAATATAATCGCGCATATAACAACAGTACGGTACTGAAATCTTTATTTCAAGTTAGTCACATAACTAACATTATTCCTAAAACCGATTTTATTTATTATATATATAGTTGATTGGTGTTTTACCCTGTATGCAAGAATAGTTAACTTCTACGACGGCGGTCAGCGTTATGGTGGGAGGAAACTGGGGGGAAACCCACGACCACCCGCAGGTTGCCTGCAGGCCTTCCCACGTACGGCCGGAGAGGAAGCCAGCATGAGCTGGACTTGAACTCACAGCCACCGCATTGGTGGGAGGCTTCTGGGTCATTCCGCTGTGCTAGCGAGCTAACCGACTGAGACAAGGAGGCCCCTAAGACGGTTTTTTCTCTCAGAGTTTGTATAGCTCTGGGTATTCGGTTTGTATTGTTTTCGCTTTACTTTAACGACATTATTGAGTTCTGTCAAAAACTAAGGTCTATAATACTCCTATCAATATCAGCTATTTCATTAATACTTGGAACTTCGTGGTCGAGGGGTCAGCGTGCTAGCGAAGCACAATCACCCAGGAGTCTTGTACGAACGCGGTCGCTGTCTCTCAAATTCGGGTAATTCTGTGCTGCCGTACGTGAGACAGTCTGCCAACGACTTGCGGATGGTCGTTGGTTTCTCCCAGGTTATGCCCGCTTTCCTCTCACCATAGTGTTGGCCACCGCCGTAAGACAGATGTTCTTAAGTATGGCGTAAAACACCAATCAAACAAATACATAAATAAAAACTTTGAACAATTGCACTATGTAAGCCTACCGTGTCAGATACGATCCGCGATTTGTGCAGTACTCCACTGATACATAAAGTCCAATAATACTGAAGCGTGGTATTAAAACTTCAATGGTTATATCTTAGAATGAGGCAACCAATAACATGCAAATCTTGATTTGTAACACATTAACAACCAGGCCCAGGTTACATGATGCGCACTTAGCTAAGTATTCCCTTAACTGCAATGACAACGTATGTTGTACAGATAGAAATTGCAATTAGCTAAGGGCTACTTAGCACTAAGTACGCTTCATGAAACCGAGCCCTGCTTCAGAGTTTTACTGATTTAACGGCATTTTATGATCAAAGCATACTATCTCGTATATTTATTATTTTTATTCGATATCTATCCCAAACTCATTAACCTTCTCTTGTTATACAACAACGTTCGGATAAATAAAAAATAAAACTGTTTGTAACATTTTTGCATTATAAGGGTTCACATGTATTGCTGTTAATTAATTAGCGATGCACGCAGCCCTGGTAATTAGTAAGATCAGAGACACTTACCTGTACAGCCAGGTATGTTGATTGGAATTCCGACAGACCGCCAGGTAAAGTCACACCAAACCGTTAACGCTGGAGTTTTTATTCGGACCTGTAACGGCTCTTTCCGTGGGCTGGCAAAAATACCTATATTCCAATATTTGTCAGTTTATATTTGATGGCGTGGTTCCAGAGCCAGCGCGCTCGGTGCGCGCAAACATCAGTTACGTGCCTGTGAGGTGGCGGCCCGAATTTTTGACGTGGGCTGGAGAACGTTTCCTTGGCTAATAACCTCAGTCAACTATTTGTTTCCTCCGATTTTCTGGCCGTACTAAGTGGTCTGTGGCCTCTGGGCAACAATGAATCCTCTAGGTTAAGAACAACATCATACCACCTAGTTTGCCTTCCTCCGACTTGCTAACTATCTTGGCGTTTTGAAGCCGCTCCGGGAATCACTGTTTGAAGAGTCAGAGGTGACGCAAAAGGCAATAGAAAGTCTTAATATGCAAACGGCTGAGGGTTTATCTGAACCTAAAACACAGCCCAGTGAGGTTATAACACTGGTTCTCAGTAGTTCTCCTTGCTAACGTTCACCTCCAAAAAAATAGGAATATTCAGTTGTGTGTGTGAAAGGGGAAGGGAAAGGGGTAGGAGAGGCAGGATCTTATGATAAAAAAACCCCTCAAAGTTCCTTGAGATTTATACCGTATTTTATTGAAGTAGAGCAAAATTAAAATTAATGAATATATGATATTCTCCGGATTCTGCCTCTATGTCTCGAGTCTCAAATATCTGTGCCACTAAATCTCATAACATCCCATGCCTTATTTGTCAAACATCTCTACCTGTAAATCTTATGACATCCGGATGATATCGCTATGCATTATTTCTCAAACATGTAATGTTTCTGTCTCCCAAAACAAGTTTTCATGTCTTTAGTTGATTTTTGCGACGTACTGTTTTACTGCCGTAGCTTGTTGAACGTATCTGGCCGTTTTTCAGTTATAACATCCAGCAATATTGGGTTTGAAATGACGTAATGTCAACATTATTTATCTAGCATTAATGTGTTCCAATCTAACGTGGCCAAATTTAAATTCAAGCAGCTATAAAAGTAATTATTATGAAGGTGAAATAGACAATCCCTGTCAAACATATACACGTCGTATGAAAGAATCATTCATTTAACTCAGAAGGCGACGGCTGTTGCAACACTCACGTGTTTGTTTACTTCATTATTTATTCACTTAGCTAGTTATTTAGCTATTTAATTATTGGATTTGAATTTAAGGCCTCACTCAGCAGTTTTCACTTATGAAAAAGTGGCCAGTTTCATGAGAGGGGGTGAAGGTGGGGTGGGGGCTGAACAGTAGTGTTCGGAGTTAAAAAACACTGTAACCCCCGAGTATTATTCCCTTTCCGTTGTTTTCATTTTATTGTGTACATTTATTAAACGTGATGACAACACAGAATTTTGAATAATTCTACACCAGCACGCTGCATTTCACATCACTGCATTATTTTGTCACCCAATGCTACGTAAGCCAGACTGTTTAGGGGGTGTAAGTCGTAACTTATTAAACACTTACTTCAGCAGTTAGAATAATAGCCTAACTGAGGTAAATTGATAAGAGACTGGATGTCATCGGTAACGTGTGACCATTTGCCAACCATCACACTGTCGTTTAACTCTCGGCGCTGTAGTCTTTTATTTATGATGTCAACGTCGCTTTAGCGCAGAAATTCTCCTAACACGAATTTCACACCTGCTCCTGACTCTGTCACCATGGTAACCCCCTTTGCCGGCCAGTTTCCCATTCTCACACTTCATCGTCTTCATAATTTATTGGTTTGGATGTTGCGTAACACCATAGTCGAGAATTTTTCACTTATATGAATTGATCGGGTTTATCGGTTGGAAACAGGTGTGTCCTGGGGCCCGTTGTAGGAAGAGGTTGCAACGCTTCGCTAAACGTATCTACTGTAGGCACTTATCTCCATGGTATGTGTCGTCAGGACAATTATGCTTGGTATAACATAGACCCTGTTTACAAAGCGGGTAAACCAACCACCTTTTACCGTACTGACAAAGTTTCTCAGGTATAACGTACAGGAAGACGTGGCATAATTTCGGTAAAGAGCTGCTGTGGTGTCAAAACATCTATATCTTAAAAGCAAGGTGAATTGATAAAGATCGTGATAGTCTGAATTGCTTTTCTAAATTGTGAAAATACTGCAGCGAATTAAAACCGATATTGTACCTTTCGTCAGAGTAAACGGAAACAAAATATTTCTGCCGCTTCCACTTTGCCTGGTGTGACGTCAGCCTCGAACCCATGACGTCATCAATCGCTGACGTGTATACACATAAGACGCTGCCCTTTCAAACGCTCTTGACGTCATCCTGGCAAAAATGTCTTACTATACGTCACATCTGGCCGATTCGACGTCATACAAGGAATATTATCACGTCACATCAGGGAAATTTTACGGACACAGCCGAAGATTTTTGTTTTTTAAGGAATCTTCAGTTATATGTGTTAAGTAGTGTTATTCATCAAAATCCTTTTGAAACATGGAGTTAGGTTTACTTATGAACGTTTAAAGGGGCCTTTGTAGTCATATGGTTATCGTGCTAGCGCAGGACAACAATTCAAGAGACTGCCATCAATGCAGTCGTGGCAAAGTGATGTTTGGCTCGTGTTGGCTTCCTCAACGACCGTACGTGGGAAGGTCAATGAGCAACTGTTCCATGGTGGTGGGTTTCCCCCCGGGCTGTGTCCGACTTCCTCCCACCATAATTCTTGCCACCGTCGTATGAATGAGACAACCTTGAAAACACCAATGAGCTAATAAACAATCGGGCTTCGATTGCAACTGTCCATGAAAGCTCCAAAAGAACACTTACACTGCCCCTAGCAGCGAGGGGGTGGTGCAAACACCCTCTGGTCGGACTAGAACGTAGGGACTGAAAGACAAGCACCTTAAACACTGGTGCACTACCCGTCTTGCTTGTTTTCACCATGGTGAATATGGTGATCACATTTTTCACGAAATATAGGCCTACCACTCTCTTCAGACACCTTTTACACCTTCAAGTGGCTTAAATTGCACCCAAGACAATATTAAGTCCTAAGAAAGTTACCGGCTCAGTATACATCCATAGTGAACCCCATCGATGTATTGAAGTAGGGGTCGCCAGTCCTCAGTGAAGGGAAGCAGATCTTGTATCCCATATAACATTAGTGTCTTCTACTTACCATCATGTCCGTACCAGTGATTTCAATGGTATACCAAGCGATCGTATATAACCATAGCTGTTTTTGTTATCTAACGTAGGCAAAGACCTTTGTTGTTCCATGAGATGCAAGAATTGTCTCCTTTAAAAAGGGTGGTGATCCATCAAATATCATAACATCTGTTCGGTAATATCATAATTTTGCTGAGACCACAAACCCTTTTAGCTCCTTTAAGCAGACCTCAGGGTAGTCATTTAGGTGGTGTTGCGGATAAAACAGTCTTAGATATGCCCTTCAAATGCATCCTTGGCTGCGTAGTCAAAAACGCTGTCTCCATTCCTTCTCTTTAGCAACAGCAACAGCAAAGTTATAGATGTTTCCCTCGAAAAACTTCTTTGCTCCCTAATTCTACGTTCCACAAGGTAGCGACAAGTTCGTAACAGTAGTAAATATTCACACTCCTCAAACGTTGATGAAAAGTTATCCATGTGGACAATTGTTAACAGTTTATGAGTTACCTGCAGGGTACACATTTGAACAATTGATGAGACGTAACCCATATGGTGCACTGCTCTGCAGTTGACGAAAGGTTATTCACATGGCGCACTGTTCAATAAATGATGAAAAGTTACCCATATGGGACACATTTCCACACGATAAAAACTCGACACTGAACTTAAGACCTCAAAACAATAAGAAACACTCAGTTATGTAAAGCTTTATTCTCAAAAAGCACAAATTATTATTTATGAAAATATTTTAATCTTGGGATTTCTGTTTTTCAGCCACATAACCCATATTTTATATTTAACATTCTGGGAAAGGCAAATCAATGAACATTTCAAGGACTATCTTGAGTATTTATAGCACAGAAAGTTATGATAAGAATTATTTGTACAGGGAATTTTATCTGTACAAATTTTCTAAATCAGCCTAAGAATTATATACATACAAACATAGTTTACTGTCATTTCACAATCAGAAAATGGTGATTGTAAACTATGACTGAGTATACTTCATTAAAAGCAAACACTAACTAATATAAACGTTTACAACAAATGATATAACAGACACAAACATTTATCAGAGTAAAGCATGTAATTTGTTAAAAACATTTATACTGTTTAACAGAGAGATACTAGCTGATAAAAATAAAGCGAACGACAGTTTTCACTACATTTTCTTGTGCAGTGTTTTGTAGGAAAAACGAAACGTACATGTATGGGCGAAAAATGCAGATATGCAAGCGTTTAACATATGACTATTGAATGTTATAGAAATGACAATCTGGCTACTTTGTACAGAACAGTGCAAAATCTAAAAACAAAGGATGATTTAAGCTTCGTGAGAGCACATATGTGGCTTGAAAATTGCAGAAATGAAAATCTGTTGTCGAAAGTCGAAAGATTCCTTAACATATTATGTCCAGTTTCATTTTGTGACGCAAAGAAAGTACTGCAAATTAAGAGTGATCCAAAGTGATCAATGGGTCTAAACTAGCGTGCATGTCTCCACTTGAACATCTGCTTATAACAAATTCCGCTAGATACGCAGACTATGTTGCTATCATCAGATGAGATAAGCTATTAGATGGCTCGAAAAATCGCGCTGTTATTCCTGTAAAAGTAAATACGGTATATAAAACTAAACCATTTATACTGATTGTCCTACCTTGCCACTTTCAGAAAATATATGCATTACCCCAAAATGGAGGGAAAATGGATCGATGTTAAAATAACAAAGTTGGAACATCAGAAGAAGAATAAATCCAGAATGGGGAGAAAGTTTGTCTAAAATGATTAATAATAAAGCAGAGGGAGAAAACAAAACACATCTACTACCATTACTCCGCTCCTGTGCATTATGTACAGATAAGGCTTTCCGCAATTTGCCCACCATATGTTGGTCTTAATCTTAACAGGACCAAAGCGTTCTCGACGGTGGAAGCTGTGAGTCACATCACGTTTCATTCACGCAAGTTGGTAGAAATGTACAGGTTGGAAAAATGTTTAAGAATCACACTCGCCCTCAAATCCTGGAGGGGACTTGCCGTCTCTACGACCTTAATCACCAGGAGTCTACCACTTCTTGGGCACTCATCGGTCAACATTAAGTCAACGCCTAAGACTTCACATTGACTGTTCATATCTACACGATATACTACACGCGTCCAAATACCTTTTTATCTCCATCATTGTTAACCAATTAGTGACAGCAAGCACGGGCCTGTCTCCTTTGAAAATGGTTCACTGCTTCGGTTTTAAGGTAACAGTCTTATTTTTAACATGTTCTAGATTTTCGTTCAGAGTCGAAACTTGTGACGATAAATAATCATCGGTTGTGACCAAGGAAGTAGAATAATCCGCCGAAGAAGATCCCTGCGTACTTGTCGAATACTTAGGGTCCAGAAGGACGTCCTTCAAATCGTCTGGCACTTTCGTGACTTTTAATTTGCTTTCTTCTCCAGTGGAATTCGTGCTGTTCTTCGACTTGGTAATGCGTTCGTTGACGTCTCCTTTCATGTGCGGACTATTGCCCTCGAATTCTCCTTCGTCTTCCTGACCCACGAGATTACTGTCCAGTTCCGCAGAGCTGTTTCCACGTGCTCTTCGGTCGTTGCTTCCCTGTGGCCTCCGACTAGATTCCAGGTGTGGAGGTGTAGGTGTTTGCGACGTCTCCCCAGCGGTGACGGAAGACGACTCCAATGTCTGCCAAGTCGTGTAGTCTTCACTTGTTGCCGTCTGCGTCCCTGTTGTTCCAGATGACGACTGACGAGAAATGATTTCCTCCAGTGTCACGGTGGTCTCTTGGAGGGCTTCTAAAGTTGATCCAGTGAAGTTGATTGACTCAGTTGTGAAGGAATCGTTTGAAGATGTCCAACCGGTCTCTTGCGTCGTAGAATTTTCAAAACCCGGTGGTGATGTTGTCGAATTAGTTCGTGGTGCTTGGGCAGCACCTGTTGCGTTGGACAGCGTTTCGTTAGTCGCAGCTGACGGTGAGGTGGAATTCAGCGTCGTGGGCCTCTCACTTGTTGTGTTCTGAGTAGAGTCTGTTGTAGATGTATTCCATGAAGACGGAGTGGTCGTAAAATTCGAATCCGCAGGATTTTCAGTCGTGGTGCTGCTGAGATTCGTGGAATTTCTCAGGGTTTGGTTACCGCTTAAAGCTGGCGTAGTTGTGGAAGCAGTCGTGTTCTCAATCGCCTGACGAGTTGAGTTAGAGTCTTGAGGATCTGTGGAGTTGGCCCATGGCGTGGGCGTCGGGGGTGGAGTAGTACCATTTGTTCGTGCGCGTTGAGCTGATGGTGTTGTGGTTATCGTTTGCACATTGGATAGGGTTGCCGGGCTTGGAGGCGCTCGGGGTGCAGTGGTTTGCTGCCCATCTGTGGTTGCAGCCCTCGTAAATGTTGTTGGACTCGAGCTTCGTGGACTTGACGTCCTCTCGGAGGCACCGGCCCTGGTTCCTGGGGGTGTCGCTGGCCTCTGTCTTGCACCAGCGGGTTGTGTTTCTGTCGTTCCGTTTGTAGAAGAACTTCCTGGGTTAGATGCGCCGCTGGCAGTATTCCTTTCTCTAATCGATACTGTAGATGTAGTGGATATTTCCCTGGTGGTGGTTGTAGCAGAACTAAGTGTCGTGGTCGGGGTTGTTGGTGTGGTTGGCGTAGTAGGTGTTGGTGTTGTCGGAGTAGTGGTTGGTGTGGGAGTGGTTGTCGTCACAGTTGTGGTAGGCGTAGGTGTGGTCGGTGTTGTTGGTGTCGTCGTTGAAGGTGTTGTCGTCGGAGTAGGTGTAGTTGTTGATGTTGTTGTAGTGGTTGTTGTGAGGATGGGAGTGGTTGTTGTGGATGGTGTCGTTGTGGTGGTGGTGGTGGTAGTGGGTTCGGGCGTAGTCGTGGTGGTAGTAGTAGTCGTTGAGGTGGTGGTTGGTGCAGGCGTTGTGGTTGTTGTTGTTGTGGGAGTTGTTGTTGTTGTGGGAGCTGGTGTTGTTGTGGGAGCTGGTGTTGTCGTGGTAGTTGTGGTTGGTACAGGTGTTGTTGTTGTCGTTGTTGTGGTAGTAGTAGTTGTGGTGGTGATTGGAGTCGTCGTTCTAGGCGTCGTGGTCGTCGTTGTTGTCGGTGTTGGCGTTGTTGTTACGCGTATTATTGTAGTTCTACGTGTTTGTTGCCGCGCTCTTCCAGTAGTTAGCTCTGGCGGTAAAGGCAGTCCGTTTGATAAACCACAAACCGGAGCAGGCCCAAGAACTCGTGGAGGATTACACTGTGCAGCTTGTTGCCTACTTAGTTGTCCATCACAAGGTAAAACGTTGGCATTTAAGTCAAGTATGTTGTTAATGGCCGTGAATCCAGAAGGTCCGAAGCACCTCAGAGGTCCCCGGTCATCTAACAACAGTAACTTGGTTTCCTCCCGTAGCAGCCAGGCAATATTGCAACCGCAGTACAGCTGATTTGAGTAGAACTGGAACGATGTGGAAATGTTAGCTTTTAAAGAATCAATCGTACCGCATTCGAGGTTCTCGATGGAATTCGTGTGCATGTTCATGGAGGAGATCTGAGATCTGGCAAAGGCTGAATTTCTCAGCGTCGTGACGTTATTTCCGTACAGGAAGAACGACTCCACCCTGCTAACATCGTAAAACGCGTGACTGTTAATTACCGTAATGTTATTCGTGTGGATGTTGAAAGAACGAATCGTGTTGACGTTGTAGAACGCGTAGCTGTCGACGTTCACAATATTGGACGTGTAAATGTTGAACTCGCCAACGTCTGTGAGATCGCTGAAGGCGTATTTGTCGATGGTCCCAAGCTCTACGTTGAATATCGAGAGACTTTCCAGACCGTTGACGCCGTAGAAGGCACACGGACTGATTCTGCCAATCCTGCCGTTGTATATCCGAAGTTGGCGCAGTCGTGGCAGGTCTGCGAACGCCCTTGGCGGAATGGAATTAATGGCCATCTGGAAGATTGATAGGTATTCAGCGTTGACCGGCAGCTCTCTGGGGAACTGCGTAAGGTCATACAAGTAACAGCGCACCACTCCATCCGTACACGAACAAACGTCTGGGCAAAAGCCGTCCTGGGACCGAGACACTTGAAAGATGGCTACGAGACACAAGGCGGTCTTCCACATCACTGATGCTACACGAAGCACCTGCGAAGGGACAAAAGATAGAAAATATATCAGTCTGGTAACTTCGAAATTTGAAATTCCGCATTTCTGTAGTCACACAAAACAACTTCAAAGGGAATAATACGGCATATATCTTACGTTCAAGGATATACGGATGATTTCCACATCACATGCACACATAAATATATTTGGCCGAGGAAGACGAAAGGAGAAATTCTTCCTCACTAATGCCATGTCAAGTACCAGCGAAAGGAAAACCACGGAGAAATACGAGTCACAAAGCGGTCTTCATGTCGGTAAAACCATTTCAAGCGGTCGATAATGTTATAATTTTTTGGCAAAATTATGGGTGGAAGGCCCGACAACAAGCCCGGGTGTTTTCCCTGTAAAACTGAGACCATAATGGCCGTGATATCGTCGTGTGATATAATATCTGAACCCCACACCGTCCCATAAGAAAACGTGTTTGTCTTATTACGTGTTGGGGCCTCCGTAGCTCAGTCGGATAACGTGCTAGCACAGCGCAATGACCCAAAGCCTCCCACCAACGCGGTCGTTGTGATTTGAAATCCGGATCACGCTGGCTTCCTCTCCAGCCGTACGTGGGAAGGTATGCCAGCAACCTGCGGATGATCGTGGGTTTCCCCCTGGTTCTGCCCGTTTTCCTCTCACTACCTTTGTTGAGTACGGCGTAAAACACCAATGGAATAAATAAATAAATATTACACGTGTTTTGCCATTAAAACGACTGTAGTGGTAAAGCTGTCGTAGAAATACGGTGGTTGGTGTTGTAAAAAACACGCTCTTTTCTAACAGTGGTCTGTGTTATTTCACACGATGATATTACATTATGGCAGTTATTTTACAGCGCAAACACCTGGAAGCCTTTTGCAAAGAATTTTACTCGTAAGTTTGCGAAAATTTGACAGTGCAATTTCACGGCAGTACCTCTAGTAAACCTTTGTTAGGAGAGTGGATACACTACACAGTTTTCTTGACCCTGCAATATAACTAGGTGTGTGTAGGGTTTTGAATTATTGCAAAACTGATAATGATTTAATGGCTGTATCCCCTTCATATGTTACCAGTCTTATTTACTCTCTGCATACTTATTTCACACAAATTTCTACGGGGACTGGTGCCATAGCTGGTTTTGGATATGAATCTTGCGATTATCGACTTGGGCGACTTCATCTTTTGCGATTTTTGCAGGAATGTTGTACGGGAAGCAGATTTTTTGAAAGTCAGCAAAGTTTTGGTAGGCGATATCCATGGGAAAGTAAGGTGTAATTAGAATAATTTTTTTTGAAATAACTGATGTTTTTAATAGTTCCTCCTGGGTGTATACCATGGCGAATTACTTTAAATACTGTCTATAATACAAGTTCTATAAACCCTCGACTGTTCTGTTTACATTTATTTGGGCTTTTGAAGCGGAGCGTTTAAAAATGTGTAGGTCAAATATTTTGTATTTGCCATATTGAATGTTCGTGGAAAACAAATATGAGGGTCTTGGGAGGTGTGGAAGAAGGGGGAGAGTGAATTTCAGGGCAAGAAAACTTCTAGTTCCTATTTTCGGTAATCTACGCCGCTGAAAAATATTTTTGGCTGCTATTGTTGACTTCCCGACTCTGATAACGTCATTCATTTTCTGCTTGTCACGCCCAGCACGCGTCAGCCGTTGTCAGAACGTGTATTCTTGACATTTAGCCTCAGAAGTTTAATGTCCTTGATAGCCTTGTTTGAGCTTGGGAATGTCAGAATGGTAACTGTAAGATTGATTTAATGGACAGGTGTTTTACGCCGTCATCAAGAATAATTCACTTACACGACGGCGGCGGCCAGCATTATGGTGGGAGGGAAGAGCAGGGGAAACCTACGACCATCCGCAGGTTGATGGGTGTCTCTGCGAAGCTAAGGTCGAGCAAAAAAGGAGAGGTGACGGAATATCACTGTACGAGGGTAGTAAATATACATGGATCTACTTGAGAGTATTTCGCATTGGCAATCATTATGTATTATCTTTTAAATCTTTGATTATCACAAACTTATAAATAATATCAGTGCAAAGTGTTAAGTTTACGTTTTAACGCCTGGTTTAAAATTGTTCTGATGTGGACAATTAGCTTAGTATTTGGTAGCAATCGACGCGAATGTTTGATGAGTTGGTAGCATGATAGTTTTTAATGCTATATCTGTTGGCTCTATACTGTAAAATAACTAAAACCCACGGCGCTTAATGGGTGATTGATCTTCAACAAGCGTGTTTGATAAATGTACACATATATGTTCAAGTACATGTATATAGGCCTATATTATAATGCTATAACCTCCAAGTTTATAATATCTCATGCATAAAATTTATAATTTAAACATCGAAATTTACAGTGTAGTCTACATCTCGACCACACTCCGTTGCCAAGCACTATTGAGTGCGCTCGAAAACGCTGAACTTACAAAGGTTTATACGTCCTCAGAAACGCAAACGTTTAAGTTCAAGGGTGATGCCAAATCAATGCCAGCTGAGAGTTCCGTCCATGATATTCTCTACATGGAAGGAAAGATCACATTCGTGCACACTTCACCGATGGATAGAAACATCTTCATACAGGTTGCATAGTTCCGCCCTGAAAGTGTAACTGTGGGAGGGTCTGCCAACACCCTGTGGATGGTCGGGGACTTCCCCAAGTTTCCTCCCACCATAATGCTGGCCGCCGTCGTATAAAGTGAAATATTCTTGAGTATGGCGTAAAACTCCAATCCAATCAAATCAAATAAAAGTCTAACTATTTTTGCAAGTCGTGTTGTCTATATGCTACGAGTTGAAACACGGGCTGATGGCACGCTTTTGATGGGAGAACTTTCCTTACAGACACTGACATTATGATGTAAATGTTCTCAATGTCTCATCAATATTTCAATTCATTCTTTTCCAAATAGACAAATCTACATTTTAATACAGTCCATTAAATTGATTTGTATATTATTTACTGCCAGGAATCTAAGATTTGGAAATAGATGCAAAACTCATCATTGAGATAAAAAATCAGGTTTCATAAGACAGCTTTGCAAATGAACTGTTCAATCTATGAATATGTTGACTACGTAAATGTATTGGTTGTATTCTTGCTATTAAGAGGCTTCATCTCGCTCGTAGATGTAATTGATATAAATTACTACAGCAGAGAGTTTAAAACCAGAGCAGCAACGACAGTCGTGACAATAGTTGGTTAATAGTGTAATTGTTGGAAATTAGTCACACGTTACCGGTAAGCCCCGGTCCAGTGTCCATATATCTCACTTAGCGTTTTATTATAACTGATAAGGTAAGGTTCTAAGAAGTAATGGTCCCCTAGCACCATGGCATAAGCACACGTCCCCTAGCACCATGGAAGCACACGTCCCCTAGCACCATGACATAAGCACACGTCCCCTAGCACCATGGCATAAGCAGATTATCAGAGAGGTAACAGGCTCAAACCGGCCTCACACTGTTTCGGTTGTTGCCTAAGTTGCTACTGAAGCATTTTAATGCACAGTTAACAAGAAGCCAGATTACACTGGTTACGTGTGATCATTTGCTAGCTATCATAGGGTCGTTTGCATGTAGATCTGCAAGGGCATTCAAAGAATATCTCGAATGTGTTCAACAGGTAAAAAAAAATAGAATGTCAGAAATCGGCAAGGCGCAATTGACATACATAATTGATTATCGATATAATTTGGATACTTATTTTATTCATCCGCCTGGAACTTTCAAACCGTCTTTTCCTCATCATTGAAAACTGCTGACGGCTTCTATGTGCATAAATACGTCTTTTCTCTTCATATTTCATACATTTTCTTCGTTCTTTGGTGGTTTCCTTATTTGTCGTTCTGGAAACTGGTCTTGCGATTGTTGAACCTGAAAGCCCATTTTGGTTGACAGCTGGTATACGAACGTCGATTTCAACGTCTAGATTTCCACGCCCTTTCCCCGGTCTCCATTATTTCGATAGAGGTAAAATATTCCTTAGTATCACAGGAATAATTTTGTAAATTGGAGAATGTTTTTGTTATATGTCCACTGAATTAAGACTACAGCATAGAGAGTGAAATGAGAGCAATGAGAACAGTGTGATGGTTGGCAAATGGTCACTGATGAAGTCCGGCCTGTTGTCAATTTACTTGAACTACGGTTTGACTATAATTTACCTGGAACGCCCATTTTAGGTCACGACTGGTATACGAATGTCGATTTAGACGCGTTGATTACAAATGAAGCAACTTATACATCCCTTATCACCATGGCTTCAACAGAATTCGGTAGAAATACTGCGGGATTCAGCAAAATTACACCCTTCCTCTTTCTGTCAACGAACAATTAAATATCAGCAATCTCAAACATTTCAGTGTTCTTTCCGATTTGTGGAATGCCTCAGATGAATTTTTGTCCGTCATCCATGCATCCGTGTTTAAGGAAGCAAATATCTTACCGTCCATGAATCTAACTGTGGGAGACAAGGTCCAGTCTTTGAACTCGACACAGACCTTGATTCATGATTGAAAAAATAAAACATGCCAGACGGATGTAAACAACTTTGAACGGATACAACATGGCAAGGTTTTCTTCGCTGTTTCCACCTTAAAAAGCGTCCAGGGATATTTGCTTGCGTTATGGTTGGCAAAATAATCGTTTTCTGTAAAGGATTTGTCATTTGTCTGCACACCTTTGTGCAAATACATTTTATCGCTCTCCCAGTGTCAAAAGCTATCCTGGCCTTCCTTCGCTTCACAATAGGAGATTTTGTAAAAAAAAGTAGATTTAATTTAATGAAATACGAATATTTGGACCTTTTGAAAAGTCATCTGTTTCATCTTTAAATCGTGACTATCTCACCACTATTATTTCGAACATATAAATCATAATGTGGCTTTGGTAGCCGAAGTTGAAGTTGAAAAAAAGAACCAAAAAACTTTACCATGTGTAATAGGTAGCTGGTGCTTGTTACGTTGTTACCACACCTGAACATGTTGTACAGGTTTTGGTGTGATCTTACATGAGGTTGGAAGAAATCTACTTGCCCTCCGCCAGTATGATGCACAGATCTTGTCAATAACCCGCCAAAAACCGAATGTTTAGCCTAGGCAGTCCGGTTCGTCCCACACATACAACCCTAAAACTAGCCGTCAAGGTATACATACATATATATATATATATATATATATATGTGATGACTTCTTGAGCATGACGTTTAGGAAAATAACAAATAAAATTAATCAAGTAAATAAATATCACATAAATAGCATAAATATCAGACTATTAGTCGCAAATCTTGGGCAATTATTACCCGCCTCTGTCACAAACTTAGAAGGTGGCTTCAGATTAATTAGGAAAGTCTGCGAACGGTAAAGATTTGCCACAGAGGTATGCTGTGAACGGTAAAGATTTGCCAAAGAGGTATACTATGAACGGTAAAGATTCGCCACAGAGGTATACTGTGAACGGGATTTGCCATATGAGTATAAAACTTCACTTGGCTTCACGTCAGTCGAGATGTTCCACTAAAACCACAGATGTGCGCCTCTTGTTTAAATGTTACATAGCTGCGAATGAGCCCCTAAGCATTAGAGGCCTTTCTATAAGTTAGAAATACGGAAAATCTGGCTGTTGCGAAATTTTAGCCCTTTTGTCTCCCCTAAAGATAAAAAACTACAGGATAGGGAGCTGTAGATACAACCGGAGCTGCGAAGGTATGCGATATTTTAGTACTGGAAATCGGTAGAGTTCGTCTTCTGGTCAGTTTTCCTCAGTGATGGTTTTATTCTAACTGTAAAATATACATGTACTTAAAATTAACAACTTACATTGTTCCTAGGAGCATGTCGAAATCAGCATGTTCTTTTGGGAAAGTCATTTACAGGCAGTATACATTTCAGTGAAACTGATCATTTTATGTCTTCTCTGCTAACAAGGCCTCGTGTAGTGAATCAGCTCTAAGGTAAGTAACTCTCACCGCGGACATTCACTCACGTCTATCCTGGTCAAACCGTCTTCCTCGGTACACCCAAGGCATTGTGAGTTCCGTTAAAATAGGGTCAGCCGACATAGAAAAATCGTTAATGAAACTGAAGGCATCAAGTGCTCCCAGCCCGCGTTAGTCGGATTTCTGCTGGTGGACTAAGCATATTTTACCAATTTTTTTTTATCACAAAGTGCTAGGGGAGGCATGGGTTGCTACTAGATAAACGTTTACATTTAAATACACACTTGGAAGAAAACGCCATGACGTGAGCTGACAACAGGTCGCATTTCACCAGTTACCTGTGACCCTTTGCCAACTATCAAACTGTCGTCGCTGTTTTGGTCTTTCATTTAAATTATGAAATGGAATTTTAAGTGCCAGATTCAATCTTCTAAGCCACTTGTCGAGAGAGTATTAATTACATGGACTATTCACAGGTCCAGGACATGGGACAGCAAGGACAGGGTTATAACTGGAAAATGGTTGAATGCTTAAAGGTCTATCTTAGCGTGAAGTCCGACATCCGTGTATGAATCTTATACCATGAAGGAGTGTTCCAAGACGATAATCGCACCACCCATTTCCATAACAACTACAACACCACTATGCAAGAAATAACATGCAAATGGTAAGGAAAACTCTTAGCATATATCAGAGAAGAAGTCATCCGTTTTCAGTGACTCAGAGAGTCGATATTATGGGCCTGACATCCAATCAAATTTTTAAGCTTGTAGACCGTGAATGGTTCCCATGTCAAATACAAATGCAGCTGACTAAGTCGTGGTCGAATGCAAATGTTCATAAAAAAAATATGCTGATGTAATGAACATAAATGCTCAGACAGTCTCGAGTTAAGCTGAATTAAATGCAATTGTGATAACTCTGCAGAACGAGTCGCCTGGTTTCCGTGATATGAAGAAAAACCTTGGCGATATTTCAGGCCCTGAAACCAAACCTCTTAACAATCTCGTCAGCCTACGCAGTGGAGGGCAATATACATTAAGAAGAACTAAAACTGTAAAATACCCCCTGCCAAAAGCACTACAACGATTATACTGAGTAAAAGTCAGTCGAACCTGTGACTGATGTGTCGGCATTTCAAGTCAGTGTATAAACTTCCCTAACGTTTAGACCATTGCATATGACAAGTGTTAACATCAGCTTACAAAATTTGTTGTTGTAAAATCAGTGTTTGAAACTTGGGCTGGGCTTGCGTCTTCGGTACAAAAGACTACAGCGCATAGAGTAAAACTAGAGCAGCGACGACAGTGTGACAGTTGGCAAGTGGTCACGTTACCAGTGAAATCAGGCCTCTTGTCAGTTTACCTCAGTAGGGTTTTATTTTTACTGTTTATGTAAGTGTTGAAGAAGAAGCTACTTTAGCGCCCCTTTGCAACATAGCTTAAGCAGAATTAGCCCCCCCCCCCCGCCAAAATACATTGATGTTAATGCAAGTTATTAGACATCACTGGTTTAAGAGTTGGTCACATTTCTCAAATTCGAAACGTTCCACGTGGAAGATTGCATCTTGCATCTCGAGCTAACTGTACATGTTTTCGAGTGGATGAGCTCTAACTTAAACGTATAAGAAAATTAAGTTCTCTGTATGTCGCAATCGTACTCCAGAGGGCTTAATACAGAATTGGAAATCACTGAGATTAAAGCGTATTTATTCTTGATTATGATGTCAGGGCAGTGATTTCAGTGAATATCCGTCCTGCACAATACCTGTGGCCATTTATGCTAGTCTCTATAATCGAACAACTCGACAGAAACAGATTAAAATAGATTGAACATCTTCTTGGAACAGACATCTAAAACCTACGAAATTTACCTGAAATGACGAGATTATGTTTAAAACACAGAGGATCAATGTGATGAGATATTTGCAGCAGACTGGTAAATGGGTAAGTAAAAACATTACACTCCTTCCTTCAAAAACAACCGAGTTTCCTCACGATGTTAAAACAATCAAGTCAAACAAAGCGGAATGCAGTACTGGCGAAGTTGGTTCTCTTACAGGCCTCTAAGGACAAGCCTAGAACCCTACCCTGGGAGAGTTTTCATCCAATGCTCACACACCTGTGGGTTAATCAACAGGTAAATTCATCAGCAATCAGCATTCGCAGGTAAACACTTACCTGTGCGTAATAATCGTCGATATATCGTACTCCTCCCAAATCGGATCGTCTAGGAGATTTTGACAAAATGTCAGACAGACTGGTCTTTATACCTTCTCCGTCACCTTGGTATAGCTACGTTAAACAAACACTCTTTGCGGGCTATCTTTAAGACAGGGTATAGAAAAAGCTGACCACAAGTGTTTAAGAGGCGTCGAAATACCCTAAGTAAGATCGGCAGCATAAAGCCGCGCTAGCTGGCTGCCTCTCACCAACCCCAAATCCCAAGAGCCAACATAGGCACACACAAGTCCGCGACGCCAAATAGAGCAGTGTTTATCCTCAACTTAAAACCGCGTTGCGCGGGTTTTATGTCAAAGAGGCCTAAGTAAACATTCATGTTTGTTTCACTTGCGATTTATTTACCTTGGCCCCGACTATTTGGATATATTGCGCAAAGATATATGCCAGAGTCACTCCGATATTTTCCCCCTTCATAGATACGCTTCATGTTTACTTTTTCATTGATTAAGATGCACGTGGTATGACACGATCGGCAATGCTATCCAACACCTTGTGACTTCCCTTCCAGAAAACTAAGTCTTACACTAACAGAAATGGCAACATTTTTCGCAATATTGTTGCTCAGTTTTTTGGGGACTTTTTCCTTTGCTAAAAAAATTGCCAGGTGTCATTTTTGTAAAGTCTTGAAGAGAAAAATGCATTCCACCACAAAAATATTTAAAAAAAAGGAAGCATTTTATTTAGTTGCAAAGCAAAGGAAGAGGTAACAGCGATGATGTCATCGTTATGTTATATGGCTGAAAAGCCATGGTGCTATGGGGTGTGTAAGTTGCTATCCGTCCTAATATTTATGTTTTATATACTTTCTTAGTTCTTTGGTGGATTGTGTTATTTGTGGTGTTTGGAACCTGGTCTTGCAATTATTGACCCGGAACGCCCATTTTGGTTGACGGCTGGTATACGAATATGACGCTTAGGTTTATATGACCAGTTAAAATACACCAATGTGAAGTTCACTGCCCACAGCATCTACTGTGCCTTTTCTCCTTAGCTTCACCAGTTAGGCTTATACAAAGACTTGACACGAGCCTAGACAAAAAACAAACAAACAAACAAAAAAAAAAAAGAAAAAGACTGGGAGCATGACGAGTTAGGAACAAGTGCGTAGTTAAGAGAGGTCGTCTAGGGTCGAAATCAACAGTTATCGAGTGGTTAAAAAGACGGCAAGCCTAAGGGAGGGGGTAAGTGAAGGAAGAGGGGAAGAATCATGTGCGTCAGGCACAAGTCAGGCATATCTGAGGCGTGTGGCAAGATATGGCTGGCCACTTAGCATCGGACACTGACCCGTTGTCAAGGTTGTCCAACTGACCACTAAGCCTTTAGGACCAGGGGCAGTCAAATTTGTCCAGTCCTATATCACAATTACGACACAATTATGGAGCGTAATTTTAATATCTGAAAAGCCCAGAATCCCTGGATAATCGCATAGACCACGCGCCTGGAAGCGGATTTTGCTGATCTCTTGTAAAGCTCAGACAAGCTGCGTGTTTAAATTTCGGAATACTTATTTATTTGAGCACATGTGGCCAAAAATTGATGTCTCCCTCGAGGTGCAAGTTTATTCCGATACACCGGATTTATCTGGATGCTTGGCTCAGCTCACCCTTCCCAGTTTTGTTCAGTGAAACATTAAAACGGCCTTTATTGAGACAACCCGTCTTCAGCGGGTTTCGACCTCTCCGATAAGGGCATCGTGACATTGACCATATAGGCTCTTAGTTCAGTGTGCAAAGAAGCGAGCGCCCGAGGCACGCGTTATAAATCCCTTTGAGATTTATTGTCCGATTTTTCAAATTTGCAGTGGCATAGACTTCTGAGGAAGAGATGCGGTGAAGCCACAGCACCGTAACATTACACTCAATTTCATTACACCCGTACGACCTATTTTTTTCTTTCCTTGTCCATGCTTTCAGAGTTTATTGGGGGAAAAGTCATTGAATCGAGCGTAAGGTCTCTCTCTGAACCCGTCTACGAGTTGTAACAGACCCAGCTAACATTGTAATTGTTGTAGCTTCAGAGTTTTCCTTTCTCGTGCTTTTTATTTCATTTTGCCCTCCAGTATGTGGTCTTTTATAACGCATTCCTATATAAACAAGGATTCTATATGTGGAATAAGCATCCCCGTGGTCTGTAATTCCCCTTGCATTGTTTTCATATTATCATTTATTAAATGTGATGACAGCAATTCTTGACCACGTCTACTATATTTACCATTGCTGATTTTTTTTATCTTCACCTAATTCTGCTTAAGGGCATAGGGCTAGGGTATGTGTGTGTGGAAGGGAGGAGGGGTAAGTTGCTCCTATATATGCATTGCATTTCTCTGAACAGTTAAAAAAAGCCGTATCTGAGGAAAATTGACAGGCAACAAGCTTGTGAGGTTTATCATGAAGAATTATAAAAATATTAAAAAAATTATTGCATTTCCCGTGCAATAATATGGGCGTCCAACATATTAATGTGTAGTAGAGCTTGTCTTGTAACATGTCGCGAATAAAAGGCAATTGTGTTAGAGAGTATGACTTATTTTACAGAGAGCTTAAAGTAAGCGACAAGTTAAAAGAAAAACAGAGCGTTATAAGCGTCAAATCCTACCTCAAATACCACTGGTAAACCATGAAGAGGAGCCCGGTGTCTATTATTACAAAACCTATCCCCAACACAACCGTTACTCCAAGTCCCAAAAGAATATGTAAGAAGAAATATACAAACACCTGGTAATATCAAAGACAGAAACAGTGAACAGTTTTTGATGAAGCGGGGACGGCAGTGGATTTTCTAGGGAAAGAAATCCAGTTCAAACTTCAAACCCATCATCCGTGAATGACTTGCAGATCAAATACAAATGTGAGTACATGTACATACATCTCATTGCCGTTTTGATTACGGCTGTTGGTGGAAGCTCATCCGCGATATAATAGACATAGATACTTATACCCCCACAAACCTTGGATTAAGGAGAACTAGACACGGCTAGGGCAAAGACCGCCAGACATCCTAAACGCTGTCGTTGTTTGCCTCCAGAAGTACTATACAGACGTCCTAAAATTTCAGAAACATAAAGAATAATGGCGTTCGAAGACGTATAGTTGACACATTAGCTTTTGAATCAATAACTTGTGACTTGGAGTGAAATAATTACATTTCACACGGGATCTAACTAATGCTACATCTGTATTTCCTTCAGTTTATCACTCCCCAAATATAAATAATTTAAAATTTCAAAGACTGAATAGACGTTGGTTCCTTTTGTCATATACACGATGGGAGAAAAGATACTTGTCAGCCTTGTAAATGGTCCCTCGTGACCGGTGAGATGCGGACTCTTGTCAGTTTACCTCAGTTAGGGTTTTATTCTGACACTTTATGTACGTGTTTAAGAAGTATTTGTAACAAACTTGTGCCTCCCCTGCATGCATTGTTTAAGCAGTTTTTTGGTAAAACATTTCTGTGATGTTAACTGCAATATACATGTTCCACACGTCACTGGTTTGGAATTACTCAAAATGCCCCTGTGTTGTCATCACATTTAATACATGTGCACAATGCGATGAAAATAATGCAAAGGGTCCAGGATGCTTAGTCCAACAGGAGAATCTCGGTTTATGCAGGAACACCAGCTGTACTTTCAGGAGTGTCTGCGTTCGCCTTCAGATCTAACGCAGGTGCAGAGATTTCCTTCACCACCTCAGCAACATGGGAGTTATTACTGAATTGTCATCAACATACCGTTTGGTAAAT
Source organism: Acanthopleura granulata (assembly GCA_016165875.1). Lineage (NCBI taxonomy): Eukaryota > Metazoa > Mollusca > Polyplacophora > Chitonida > Chitonidae > Acanthopleura > Acanthopleura granulata. Next base: position 3,094,400 of record JABBOT010000082.1, read on the forward strand.
AGATCGAGTCTTAAAAGTATTATATTTCAATACTTGCTGCATACATTCGTATTCATTTGAAAACAAAACAACAGCAAAAAAGACAGGTATAGATCTATCAAAACAATGAACAGTCTATACTTTTTGGAACACCTCTGCACGGTAAGTAAATGGCGTAACCGAATTTCACAAAGGTATTATTCATGAGAAATTCTAGCCATTTAAAGAAATGGCTAGAATGATCCTTTGTGAATAACAAAACTGAAGGATGTCTTGTTATCTGACAATGTTGTAACGATGTCTGGTTTGAAAGAACACGCTTTAATCTTTTGACCAATTTTATTGGTGGTTTGCTTATTAGTGTTGTAAGAAGAGAAACCTCTGCTGTTAACGGAATCAGTGCGGATCCCATCATTCACAGACAAGGTATCCGCCAAGAAGGGAACAATTTGGTTTAAAGGAAAAGATCAGGGAAGTATTGGGCAATCTGTGGCAAAAGAGTATGGTTTCAAGATTTAAAAATGATAATCAGTCATCAAAAAAAAAAGAAAAGATTTTTTTAGTCCCAAGACAACAAATTTTAAGGTAGGTCGTAACACACTGAATAGCGAGTTAAAATACCTCCATTTAAAAAAGGACGTAACTATGAAAATAATTTGATCAGTCAGAACGCAGGATTATGTAAAGCCCGTTTAGCGGATATAACATGAATTGGGCCTTTAAATCATTACCATTCTATCTTTTAAATGTATATAACTCACTCATATACAGGGATGCGAATTCAACTCGATTACGCTTCTGCCCTTTGGCTTGTCAAACAGACAACAACGTAGGGCTGGCAGGATGCACAAACAGCGGGTCGAAACGGACGGGAAGGAGCCCGGCATGGCATTTCACCGCTACAGAGAGCGAAGGGCTCAATTCACATCAATCATCTAGCATCGGGTCAGTAAAATGTGTGCGGCTTCTGATAGCTTTGGAAGTCTCCAAACCTCACTCTTGGACGTACAATTTACCTTACACCTCCCCGGTCAGAATACTCTAATGCATCTATCTCATTGTGATTTAGCGCGCTAGTTACAGGCTATTGAATGAATACCTCCAGATGTGGGCTCTTTCGTCCTGTTTTTGCGTGGCGGGGAAGCATTTAAGAGCTTGCCACGCAAACATAGAACGAGTCCACAACAGGCAGTATTCATTCAACAACATATTTACTTTAATATACACCAGACATCAATCGCTTCAATACGATAGCATAACTCTATCACCAAAAATGAAATTTCAACACAAAAATGAACACACTAAAATTTGTAGTCATTCTTTTGTGTGAATGGCGCCGCGCAAGGCCAGCCTTCAGTGTTAACGTTGAAATGATGACGTACATTATGATATACATCCGGCACGAACGGCAGAGCGAACGTGGAAGGTGTAAAATAATCAAGTATATGTTACTTACACAAATGTAAGATGCCGGACAGTTTTATGGCTGGAGGAAACCAGAGTTAATCCACCCACTTTTGGGAAGTGGTGTTCAAGGATCTTTAAGAGAACCCAACGATCAATGGGGCACGGTAATCTAACAAATCCTTGTACCACGCTGGATTTGAACTCGCATCTTCTGTTCCAACCAATGAGGTTGATTAAATCCATTGGTTGTTTGTTGAATGATATTGATTTGCTGAAATTTTTTTTTCAGTAGAAATAAAATTACTCCTGCAAAACATCAGTTTTGTTGATGGAGTAAACCATCGTGCCTTTGCAAGTTATTGGCGAGCGATCTACATGTGACGTGCAGACTTGTAGTTTGTAGAGGTGAAAGAGAAGTGCGGTTTAAGGAATTTAAGGTATCAGTGCGCTTTGCACCAGGAATTAAGGAATCTAACAATTTCTGTCCTAGGCCAGTTTAACCAACATCTCGTGTCCTAGCGGTCATATTTATTTACATTTTATTTCATTGGTGCTTCACGCCGTACATCAGAATATTTCACTTTTACGACGGTGGCCAACATTATGTTGGGAGGAAACCAGGCAAGGCCCGAGGGAAACCCATGAGAATCCATAGGTTGCTGGCGGACCTTCCCACGTACGGACGGCGATGAGAACTGGATATCGACCGCATTGGTGAGAACCACCTGGTTCATTACGCCGCACTGGGGCGCTAACTCTCCTCAGTCAGGGAGGCCCCGCGGTTTAAAGGCGTGTTGCTTTATATTACTATTTGAAAACGATTGCTTTCACAGGTACATAAACTGCAACGAAATTGAATCTACATCTTCCCTGTATTAGATTTATTTATCTATTTGATTAGAATTTCAGTGCGTGTTCTAGTATGTTTGACTTTTATTATGGTGGGAGAAAACCAGACAGAGCCCCTGGAAAACCCTCAAATCACCTGATTCCTGTCCAGCAATAATTTCACATCGGGAGATGGTAAGAGGTGTTGACCAGTATTAAAGGTGACGTGCTCAACTCAGGCTGACAAGTGATAGGTTATGGCTTTACGTCAGAGGGTTTGCCAATTGTCTGGCAAAGTACGGCGATTTCTTCCAAGCCCTTTCAGGTTATTTTCCAACATCCATAAATCTACCCGTCTTTTACTAAGCTACTCTCTAAAAACGACAGCGCGCCACAGGTTCACAAACTGTAACAAGATTGAATATCTACATTTTTGTGTACTGCAGGTATACAAATTGCGTACTCGGGGAAAAAACATATGTATTGGTGACAGGATTTCACACTATTGTGTACCTGTACTACACAAAAGTGTAAATGTTTTGTTACAGTTTGTATGCTTTGTTTTGTGTAAATCAGGCTTAAATGAATATGTGAATGAATAGCAGGCAGTACACCAACATGCTCTCTGCATCCTGTCATGCCCCGACACATGCGCAAGTATTTAAAGCCCTAAAAAGTGATCAAGAAAGAATGGTTCATCAAAAGTTGTTGACTGAAACTAATGTCATTATTATGGTGCGTAACACGTTGATACTATGTTAAACCTTCACTGTAACGCCTTCATAAATAATGACTCAGTAACGGTATGTTTATTTTATTCACGCCAGCAGCATCGCTAAGAGAGCGACCAATAATCCACATATAGCGGTATATGTAACAAAATACGCTGAAAACCTAAGTACATAGTTTGAGATTTGTTGAAAGAAGCAAAGGTAATGAAAGCCTGTCACCATTCCCATGGTGAAGGAAAGCCGTGACCAAAACGTATGCATTACTTAAGAACTTGGATGGCTGTTTGGCAGTATCAATATCCAATGTATGGAACCAATCAGCAATAAATGTCCACATAAACGAAATATGAAGGCAAACGTGGCCAGGTGGTTAGCGTGCTAGTGCAGTACAATGAGCCCGAGGCCTCTTACCAATGCAGGGAGAATGCCTGCCAGCAATATGCGGATAGTCGTGGGTTTCCTCCAGGCTGTGCCCGGTTTCCGCCCACCATAATGCCGCATGGCCGCTGTCGCATAAGTGAAATATTCGTGATTACGGCATAAAACGGCATCCATCGAATAAATAAATAAATGCAAAGGTGGTGTCAGTAGGAATGTGTATACATTCCACAACTGATCTGAGTCCACTGAGAGTTACCCGCGCCAAAGAAGCCAGCATTGAACTCATTTCACAGTAGTTACGTCCTTGTAACATAACATCTAGGTGTTTGTAACATAGCAGCTATGTTTTTGTAATATGGCAGCTAGGTGCTTCTAACACAGCCTCTACGTGTTGGTATCGTAGCAGCTACATGCTGATTACATAACCGCCATGGGCTAGAAACATAGCATTTACGTGCTTGTAACACAGCAGTTACGTGCTTGTAACGTAGCAGTCACGTGCTTGTAACACAGCAGTCTCGTGCTCGTATCGTTTTAAGGGACTTTAAGGGTGATAGATTTGAAAAATGCCAATTAAAAATTTATTGTTGCATAGTACGCGTGCCGTGAACTTGTGGAAACGGCATTATGCATTACTTGTGAACAATCGCTTACATATGTCCATGTAAATTATAGCATATAATAATAGTGCCCATAACATGCTTACCTATAATGACAGATCTGCATAGCAGCGTTACATGGAATGACAGCTGAACACTTGCGTTATGTCAGTTGAATAAATGTAGATTACAGTGCACAAATCTGATTCACTATATAAGTCAGACAAAGAATAATTTTGGCATATCACGATGGTAGCTAAGTTCCAGACTGTACAATGCAGGGGAAAGATCTCGGCAAGAAGATCAAAAGCTTGTAAAACCTTGAAATTGACGTGGTGATTTGGCTTCTGCATTATAATGAAAATGGGACTGCTGGCACGTGGATATACATACAGAAACAAATGACGTCAGCATGGAGACTTTTTATGACAGTGTTTGGAATATTTAAAATACCTCCACGGATAGCATAAATATAACTTAGTGCGGCGTTAAGCCTCCAGAAGTGATATATGAAGAAACAATAAATAAAACACGCCTTCAGGTATATATCGAGGGCGCTGGATTGCAACAAACTCGGTGGCACAGGCGAGGTGCAATCAGTATCCTATTAGCATTTCCGCTTTTTAAAAAGTAATTCTGTGTATTTTACGGCGTGGAGTCTATTCTCGTTGCCAGCCAGACCTGTTTGGTGTACAGGTGCATGTTTGGTATGAAAATAATGGAAATTGCCTGAACTTTGCCTGACAGGTATGAGTTTTATTGATGCAAATGTTTTTGCAAGAGGGCACAATGTATCAGGTGTGATAAGGCTGCAAGTGACACCCCCCCCGCCCCCCTTGCGTTGCTAGACACACATCCAGATTTTTACTCTCAACTCTCAAGATTTTTATGACTGCTTTTGGCACAGGTTGTCAAGGTGATGCACCAATGCTTATTGACCACGGAATGTCAAACGTTAACACTGTCGCTTGTGGGGATCTGAGGCCAGGTTTTAGAAACCCATCTACAGGAAGTCTCCCTTGTAATGACACTTTGCGGCCATTGTGGCAAGCATACCAACCTTGTATGAAGTTCTAACCAGCCAACAGTTACTGACACTTTGGCGACTGGTTTTCTCTGAATATGAAGAACGCCAGAAAGCAAGATCAGAGGTTGGGCTATTGTGGATGTCACGACATCTCCTCCCACCCCTCTCCACCCCACCCATCCAAAAATTTTGTTAACATTTTAAAACAGTACAAAATTAAAATATTAAATGAGGAAAGCATCATGACTTCCTACATACAGGAAGTAATGCGGAAAGAAGTATTATGTATATCTGCAGCAGTATAGCATTGTATGGCGGTAATTTTGACGGCTGTACTTTATTTAATTCTCTTAAGCGTTGTAATCGCTGTGGATAAAAAATGGTATCGTTTCCCGCCATTTCATCCGCCAATTCCACCTTGCGTCGTTACCCATGTCAAGGTCATCGCTGGTAGAAAAAGGACAACTGAAAATGGAAAGAATGTATATAATTATTTTAAAAGAAAGGCCAGTTAAAGTGACGACATCAGGGTACACCTTATTGGGGTACACCATATTAGGGTACACCATAATAGGATACGCCATATCAAGGCGCATCATTTTAGGGCACACCATATTAGGGTACACCATATTAGGGTACATAATATTAGGGTAAATCATGTTAGGATACACCATGTTAGGGTACACCATGTTATCGTACCTGTAGGGAAGTATCAATGTACTTTTAATATATATTTAATACATATTTTAAATATAGATTTGGGGTGCCACCGTGCGAGTGGGGAGGAAGTCACTCTATTTGCAGGGAGTGGGGCTCTCTAAGCACGTCGCTTCCGTTTACTGTGTATACAACGCCTAATTTTGACAACTCATGTCGATTGTCTTCATCAATACTGTAAAAACTGGACGCATTTACGGCTTATTTTTTCATTATTGTTATAAACGCCGTAATAGCCTAAATCTCCTTCTGTTAATACTACAACGGTTGTCAGGTTTATGACTTGGGTGGAATGGAGTGCTCGAACTCTGGTGCTCGATGTCTGCAAAACTCTCTGACTTAACCTATAACAGAAACAGCGAGAGCCTGAAATCCAACGGGTTTTAGCTGATATGTCTATTTGTATTATACGCCTTCATATGTAAGTCTAGAGGACAAAAACTAACACAAAAGTATCTTGTGAAGTTGTTACGACAATGGATATTTGGCGAGTTCAAACGATTCTCAAAATGAAAACGCAAGGGAGATAACCCTGCTTTCCAAGCCATTTCAGATTCACGATCATACTACTCTGTCTTATTCTCTGCTAGGATTAAAACTATCGATTCGAGCCTTTCTTCTTTGTAGCGTAGTTTTTGCAGTTAGGTACGGTAGAAATTTAGAAGAATAGCGGTAGAATAGCGAATGTTAGCGCCACAAGATTATCACGCACACAAAACAATTACTGTAAAACGATCACAGAACTAAAAACTAGTAATAAAATGGAAAAAAGGAACAAACACGTGGTCAATAATAGTTGACCATTAATAAGATGATATTTGTCAGGAATATTCCGAAATAATATTAAATTGGACGGATACCTCAGTGTGACCAAACCTAAATGGACTTATTTTATATATCTTCCTTAGGTATTTGGTGATTTATGTTATTTGTCATTTTAGAAACTTTATCTTGCCATCATTGACCCCGAACGCCGTTTTGGTTTACGAATATAGGTTTCGATGCATAGATTCATTCTATATTTTGAAACAAGTATTCCAATTCACATGTCTAAATAGTTCCGAGAATGGAAAAAAAATTAAACCTTTTGATGAGGCGTTTTTACTGATTGCTTATGAAATTGTGTCATTTTTCACTGTGAAATAAAATAGCTGGATTTTCAGAGGCCCATATGTGCATATCCTCTCAGTGATACCCATCGAGTGACATTTATTCTTGCTTACAAGGCAGCTATCTTTCCCATGCTTTTATTGTGTCTAGTCATACGTGTCGGTTTGAAGTGCATTAGATTATGCCAATATAGTCTCTCCCGAAGTAAGGGCACGATTTCGAATTAAGCTCTCAGTTCGTTTCGACGTCAAAGTAGACTGCCACAGTAATGACAAGATAACAGTATTTATCTTCTGCTCTTCGGATTCGTTATAGAGCCTTCCCCAACTAAAGTAACTCAATATTAAAGACGACAGCACAGAGAGTAAAACCAGAGCAACGACGACATTGTGATAGTTGACAAATCATCACACGTTTCCGGTGAAATCCAGCCTCTTGTCAGTTTACATCAGGTATGGTTTCATTCTAACTATTCATGTAAGAGTCTGAGAAGTAACAACGTGCACTCCTTCCCCCCCCCCCCCCGCCCCCGCGCCCTGGCTTAAACACGATTAGCTTGAACTGGGATGAACGAGGAAAATTAAGACGTTAAATGCAATTTATTAGACGTCAGTGATCTAGAATTGAACAAATTCGACTTGGGTAAAAAAAAATTACAATGACGTTAAATCCGTTTTATTAGACGTTTCTGGTGTAGAATTATTCAAAGTGCTGTGTTGTAATCATATTTGACACGTGAATACACAGTGACATGAAAACAATGCAAGGGACAACAGGCCTGGGGGATACTTAGTCCATCTGCAGGAACACAAAATAAAAGACAGAGAGTAAAACGAGAGCAGCGACGACCCAATCTTTGAAGTCTGCTTGATGCCCATTCCTCCCATTGTTGTGAAGATTTGTGGGGAAATTGTTAACGTAGTGCTCACGTATTATTACATGTGAAATACTACAACACGGAGAGTAAAACCAGAGCACCGGCGACAGTGTGATAGCTGGCAAATCGTCTCACGTTACATGTGAAATCTGGTTTCTTAACAATTTAGCTTAGCTTTGGTTATATTCTAACTGTTCATGCAAAGTGTTTAAGAAGTAACACCTTTACACGCCAAATAGAATCATGGATTAAGCAGAATTAGGTGGACGATTACCATGATGATAAATGTATGTATGTGTGTATGCTTGGGGTTTTACGTTGTGCTTAACCATTTGGCAGTTGTATGACGACGTGGAGTCCTTACACGGTATATATACCCTGCCTCCTTGTGACAGGGCGAGTCCATGCCGCCAAAGTGCTGCAGCCACTGGAGCATCATGCCGAAGACACCAGACATGACGCCCCACCAAGTCACATTATACTGACATCGAGTCGACCAGTCCTGTTTCCGCGCTTTAACCTCTGAATGCTGAGCGCTAAGCGATGTAGCAACAAGTACCATTTTTACCAAGTCTTTGGTAAGACCCGACCAGGTATTGATCCCGGGTCTCCCGATCTCGAGGCGGACGTTCTAACGACCAGGCCACCGAGGCAGTCATGATGTTAAATGAGATTAACAGTCAGTCCGACGTGCGTCCCGAGACGCTATCGCGCCGGAAAAGGTACCTGATTCAGCCAATATCATTAACCACTGTTCAAAAATAATTGCAAGCATGGTATAAAGCATGACTGAAATAAATCATTCAATCAAATGTATAAAAGTTTATGTTTAATCCTTTAATCCGATTATTTAGTCCATCGGTGTTAGCATCTCTATTTCTCTCTTCTTATTCATATCCATGCGTTTCGAAAATGAATTCGCAGCGATCTTGCTGAACTGTCGCTAACGTGGCGTTAAGCCATAATCATTCATGCTATAGTTAATGCAAAAGCAGTACAACGGTGATAATGCCTGCACGGAAAAACTTATTTAAATGTTGTTGTTTTTTATAATAATTCCATTCTAACATTTACTTGTTTTCAATTTCTAAATACCACTCAGAAAAAGTCGGCCGAATATATGAAAAGACCATAGCGGAGTTATCACACGATTGCTTATACAGCCGTATAATTATCCCTGGTGTAATAGGGCTCTATATGGGCCAACTGACTCACCATGCCCCATTTCACGCACGTCGGGCCGGAATAAAAGTCAAAATAAAACAGGATGAAAGGAGGATAGAGTTGAACAACGGTTGGGGGGGGGGGAGTTGTCCTACGCGGTGGGAGGTGTAGACTTCAAAAAAAGACCGATACATTTCTTTTGTCGCCAGTCCTGTTTTTTTTTTAATATTGTATATAAAGAGGGCGTTTCCTTTCGCGAGAGCCGTGGTATATGGTTAATGCATTATTTATTGGTCGACTCACTAAAGGTTACCACAACAGTGTCGAAAGTCTTTAATGTGTCCAGTTCTTATACACGCGTTTTGCACCAAAAGTTGTGTTGAAATTCGAAGCGTCCAGTCCGATTTCTGTGCCAACTTTTATAGCGACCCTCTAGAGATTCAGGTTAATGTGTAACTAATGGCATGCAACAATTAACTCTCGCCCACTTTCGTGAAGTACTGGAGACATTTACAAAGCTCACTTGCTATTAAGCGAGGTAATATATAAACTTGCAGATGTAAACAAAGTACAACCACGCCTGTAATATCTCAACATACTCTACACATCGTTTAAAACTGAAATAATTAGCATACACTTAGCTGTGTATAAAAATTACTGGCATTTGCCATCTTCAGATTGTCAGGTAGATTTTTGCCCGTATTGCGATAATTTTTTCATACTTTTATATATTTATTGCAGGAAGTGGTCACCTCCGTATATAACATTGTAAAATATTACAATGGGAGTTTGTTATAGGAAATATTTTCGGTTTTAAAAACATAGCAGCAATTTGTCGAAAGACATGACAGCACAAAATGGGAAATTTGTCGTTGTTGTAACATATTCGCAATTATCAGTGAATCCATGCATTGCTTTCTGAAGGTTCCAACATGAGATGTTTTTAAAAAATGTAATGTTATATCAGTGTATTAATTCTCTAGACCAGTGACGCCTACTAAATCACCCTTAACATCACTAAAACTTTTTTCACCCAATTCTGTGTAAGCCGTGGCCCCAGGGGAGTGTAAACTGCTATACATGTGTTATCTGGGCATTAACGTGCAGTTATGAAGTAAAACCCCTTTCCAAATATCACACTGTCGTATATCCGTACAAAATGTCATGACACGTTAAACTCTTGAAAGACTTACAAAGTATTAATCTAAATAATCTGTCTAGCACGGTCTGGTGTTGTTTTTATGCCAGATGTTATTTAATTATTTGTCTGTCACTTGCCGGATTCTGTTAACGAAAAGAAATTATTGAGAACCTTCGAAACTGTTTCCTTATTGACAACCGTTTTGGACAGTCACAACGGTAACTTAGTATTTATTTAGTTTGACTGCTTTGTTACGCCGTGCATTTTACATGAATTTCACTTACACGACAGCTGCCAGCATTATGGTGGGAGAAAACCGGGACGAGCCCGGAGGAAACCTACAACCACGTGTGGGTTGCTGGCAGACCTTCCCACGTACGACCGGAGAGGAAGCCAGCATGAGCTGGACGAACTAACAGCGAGCGCATTGGTAACAGCCTGCTGAACATCGTGCTACGCCAGCGTGCACAAGCCCCTCGGCCACGGAGCCCCCCCCCCCCCGCCCACCATCAATCATTTAGTAAAATTGTAAACCGCGATTAAGCCCAAGTTTGTACTGTTTAGTTTAAACATGTTCTAGCCACTGTATGTTTGCACTATTGCGGGTGTTAAGACATAATCATTCAATCATATGATTCATTCATTCACTCATTTAAATCCAAGCACGTGACTCACCCGTCTTGATGACGTCAAGTTCCCATGGTGGGGCTGATCCGCTGCAGGTGAATCCAGCTGTGTAGTCATAGGTACTGCAATCGAACGAAAGGTCTTCAAGCGGCACATCAGTCAGGGCTGTCAAACCGGAAGTGATGTGTGCACGCGGCGTAGAGCATCGAACGTCCTTGAAAACTGTTCGAAGGTACTCGGTTCTGTTGGGATGGAACACCCAGCAAATGTTGTTGCTGCACCTCACATTCACTGGTTTAAAGGTCAGACGAACTGCGACGGTGTCTTTCAGTTGCTCAATAGTTCCGCAGTCAAGCTGATCAATAGTACTGTATTGAAAATCCGCATATTTCAAGGTGGTGTCGTTAAAGGCGAAGCTCTGGAAGTGGCCGACGTGCATTTGGTAGAAGCTGAGAGTGGCAAACTTCGTGTTCTTAGAGACTGCAAAACTTTCAAATACACCAATCGAGGAAAACGTCCAGGAGAAGGTGGAAATCAGGTTGTTATCCGAAATGGCTCTCCGCCTGATGGCCGTGAAATTGGACTGAAATGCTCCCAGAATGCCAACCTTTCCAAGTTGTGTGAAGGCGTAGCTCTTCATTTCGGATACTAAACTCTGAACGAACTGAATCTGTCCTACCTCGGTTATATTCGAAAAGGCAAAGCTGCCTACTGTTCCAATGTAGGAGGAAGCTACGATCACCATTTTCAACTCTACAATACTCGAAAAAGCCCCTTTATCTAGAAGCGTTATGTCACATTGGTATATTGTGAGAGTGTCTATAAGACCCACACTGCTTACCGCCAATGGTCGAAATGCTGTGATGTTTGATTCAAAGAACTCAAGTGTTCCTAAATAATCAATGTTTGAGATTGCAGACTGGTCCAAGTATGAAATCGTGCAATTGTGAAACTTTAGTTTTCCTAGAACCTTAATTTTTGAAATGGCATAGGACTCCAAGCTCTCTATTAAACATCCCACGAACACAATGTCTGCGTTGTTCAGTCCGGAAAACGCAAATGGTCGAATTGTTTCAATAATGCTATCGTACATTTGAAAAAATCTCATATTTTCAAAACCAGCGAACATATCAGACGGGATCTCTGTGAAACTCATGTTGATAAGCTTTAAATTTGTAACATTCTGTGAAATGTCTTCCGGTATGGCCGTTAGACCGGAGCAAGTTACATTATTTCCGGAACAGGAACAACTAGCTGGGCATGCGCATTGGCCATCATATACAGCCATGACGAGAAAGAAAAGGCCGCTGACCCACATTATTTATATCCTCGTCTGAAACGAAATTAAAATGACCATGCTTTGAATACTGGTTAACTGGTTATCTAATTCAATAGAAAAACATTGGACTTTTCTGATTGATATTAAATTGCCAACCTCAGAGGCGAGCCCAGTAGATAACGTTGATTGCTGTGCAGAGTAAGGCCAAGTGTAAATTTAAAACAGTCGGTAAGATCTACTCTTTACTGATATAGTAACCTGCTTGTATATATAGTGTGTGCTGAGTAAACCCGCTAGAATGTATTTATGTTTTTATTTATTTATTTACTTGATTAGTGTTTTATCATCACTTTCGATAACATCGCTCTTCGTCCATCAGCTGGACCTGCTCAGTCCGCAACCTTGATCTCGGTAATGGCCTACACGCATGCGCTGACCCCTGGAAGTAAGGGACTTGCGGCTATGAAAACACTAAATAGATTTTGTAGGCAAGATTCAGGCATGCATAAAACGGTGGGGGTGAACAGTGATTGGCTATATCACTGAAGGGTGTCGAAGCATTGCCCCGTAATTTTGCAATGGCAAAAACTATGGCAAATAAATGTTGAAAAAAGTGAATTACTTGATGGCAGAATTAAACAGAGAAAAATATGACCACTACAGTCGGTTTCTATAGCGACTGGATGCTAGTACATGCTTTCCAGATGATTTATTTTGAGAAAATGGTGGTCAATCGATATTTGAATGTGTTGTAGGCCAGGCATCTAGTAATGTGATAAGATGTGTTATTTGGGTCAGCAAAAGTTAGGGAATACAGATTTGGGTGGGTGTTCTGTATGAAATTACTACATAAATTGTAAGGCGTTATTTGTTTTGTTTTTTTTTTTGTTTTTGTTTTTTTTTGTTTTGGTGTTTTTATACCTGCATTTGGCGTGCTTTAAACCACGGAAACTGCTACAGACGACATATATCTGGGACAATTATATACATATCTCTGTATGTTATGTTTACTCATTTATTTATTTGATTGGTGTTTTACGCCGTACTCAAGAATATTTCACTTACACGACGGCAGCCAGCATTATGGTTGGAGGAAACCCACGACCATTCGCACGTTTCTGGCAGTTCTTCCCACGTACCAGCATAAATGCACGTCTGTACACGTGTTGATAACCACTGACTTTGTTCTCAGTGGACGCTTCACCTCGCGGTATAGATCATTCCGCGGTATTAGTCATATTCATAGACCGCCTCGGTGATCTGTTGTTTAGAGCGTCCTGCTTGAGATTTGGAGTCTCGGGATCAATCCCGTGTCAGGTAATACCAAAGACTTCAAAAATGGTACATGTAAGAGATGATTTGTTTTGAAACATAAACGTCTTTATCTGTTACTAGAGTACTTGTCAGGTTGGTGTTTATTTAATTATTTATTTGATTTATTTATTTACTTATTTACCTATTTTATTTATCTATATACTTATAAGTGAAATATTCTTGAGAACGGCTTAAAACACCGATGAAATAAATCAAAAAATAAATTCACGTCTTTACTTATTTATTTAGTTACTTAGTTTGCTGGTTGTTGACTCCGTACTTAAGAATTTCTCAGCTTTATGAGGTGAAGACAAAAGGTTTAGTGCTAAATAGCCCTTAGCTAAGTGCACTTCCTATCTCTACAACATACGTTGTCATGGCAGTTAAGGGAATACTTAGCTAAGTGCGCTTCATGAAACTGGGGCTATGGCCTCACTTCACTGACAAGTCTTAAGTCCTATGACTTGACTTTAACCAGTAGGTACACGGCAAAGGCTAAGTTGTATTTTTTTAATGAAACGGGCGTATATCGTAAGTATTAACTCAGGATCTGAGTTACGGTTTAAGATTTTTTTATGAAATGTGGCCCAAGGCCATTTGCCACACAGCAGAAAAAAACATCCTTATTTAAAATGTCAGCCGAACGAGCGAAGGCTGTATTCGAGCCTACGGCCAGGCTAATATCATGTTACTTTGCTATGCACATGCACATTTTGTTGTTCAAATACACCAGGCTTCCTCCTCCTCAGCTGTGGTATACACCGTAGACAATACTCTCTCATGTCACAAGCTGAATCCCGGTCGGTCGATATACAGGTATTTTTACTCAACTTTAACCGCAATATAAGATTACATTTTACGTCTGAAAACTTGATTTTTTTCAACATATCAACTCTTTGAAAATAGGTATGGCATAGACAGGTAATACTTACCTCTGTAAGCGCAGTTAAGTCCAACACACCTGCTTTGTAATGCAACGTTCAGTCAACGAACGAGGATAAACTTTGTATTTTTTTCCAAGTATATATGGGTCAAGTATTGCTTGGAATTTCGCGACAGGAACATAACGATTACACGGCGATTCGCTCCAGCGGCCACCATTTTGTGGATCAACCTTCGCATCCCTGGGCAATTTTCAGATTCGTATGTCAAACCTTTCATGTGGCCCTTTGGCACACTCTCAAGAATGCATTCTCCACAGGCAAAAGGAGCTCGAAATAAAGATTTTACTTAGATAGAAAAATGTGACCATAATATTCCTTTAAACAGTTTGGATCACGTTTCAATCTTCGTTACTATGTGAAGTGACCATACTTTGGAGATTCATCACCTTCGTCTGGCCACTGATTTGTAATTTTCCCCAAATAATTCAAGTTCAATTTTTTACTGCTTTTAAACCTCATCATGAAGCAAACCTCAGTAGTTCAGTTTACAGTTTAAGCTTACTTATATACTTGTATATGAACAATGATCATTTCACACGTCGAGTCCATTTCTTATATGACGGTGACCAATAGTATGGTGGGAGGAAACCTGGCAGAGCCCAGGGGAATCCGCATGTTGCTGGCGGACCTTCCCACGTACGGCTGGACAGGAAGCCAGCATGAGCTAGACTTGAACTCACAGCTACCGCAATGGTGAGCGGTTCCTGGGACATTAGAATGCTAACTCCCTAGGCCACATAGGCCCCGACAATATTTCATCCATATCGTGGCGACAACATGTAATGTGTCAAAACTGACACATCCGCAGGTTGCTGCCAGACCTTTCCACGTACGGCCGGAGAGGAAGCGAGCATGAGCTGGGCTTGAACTCACAGCGACCGCATTGGTGGGAGGCTTCTGGGTCATTGCGCTGCGCTAGCGTGCTAACCTACAACCTTGTAAATACCGCGGACGTCTTACATGAAAGATGACCATTGTACATGTCAGTCTCTTACAATATATTATAATCAATGATTAAGGATTAATACCACGACGCACATATTTCAGCCACAGAATGGTCGCAAGAATGTTACCTGTCAATACATGCGGTGAAGACAAGATCCATCAGCTCATAATATTTCTGTGTACATGTATTTATTTATTTCGATATTTATTTACTCATTTAATTATTTATTTGGTTGTTGCTTAATGTCATACTATACGGTCAGTTTCATGGGCGTACAAATGTGCAATACCCGGCGTAAACCAACGACAAGTTACTGAGGAACTTTCCGACATGTGTCGGACAGATGTGCACACCGTATTGGCGGATGATATCGTTAATGAATGAATGATTATGGCTTAACGCCACATCGACAATATTTCAGCCATATCGTGGAGAGATATCGTTAATGAACGTTGCCACTCGGAAGGTAAAAATCCACAAAATCCCTGTCCACGGCCTGGTTTGAACACGCGCTTCGTCTTTCGACTCCCCAGTTACACGTGATAACAAAACATCGCGTCACTCTGCGGGCTAGCAAAAGCTATAAATATCTGACATTTACTGCGTGTCATCGTCAATAATACATGTCCTGGTTTCACACCTTATGAACAGGCTGCTCAAAAAATGCAAAACATTGATACTATCTATCAGTTGATTATATCAACCATTCAGATTTATAATATAAACTACACATTGACATTATAGTGTGTAAACATTCTGTTTAGGTCATACACCATTAATTAAGTATAATTATCAAATGCATTTTATTTAAATTTATTATTTATTCCTGTAAAGGAAAGATCACACATAAATGAAGTTATGGTGAGTGAAAACCATGAAAAAATGTGTTTGAAAATATCTTCACTCAGTTTTTTTAGATTTTGTTTTCCACCGAAGCAAACGCGGTCAGATATTTCGATTGTATGGTGGGTTAATGGACCATATTGATATTGTGGTTCTCCAGTGACGTCAGACAACTTTTTTTTACATCATCATCAATATTGTCTGTAAAACCCACCGTACAATCCAAACATCTGACTGCGTTTACTTTGGTGAAAAAAATCAATGATGGTATTTTCGGACACAGTTTTTAAAGATATTTTCATTCACCATGACTTCAATTTTGCAGGGTCTTTTCCTTCAACAGGCTAACTGAATGAGACAGTTTTACAACCAAAATCAAAAAAAAAAAAAACATCTAAGATGTTCGTTATTGTGATGGCGTCACACATCCTGACTTTTCAAGCTGCAGGGTATGACGTCATGCGCATGGATATCGTGTTTTCTACAACTGGCATCTGATATCATTTGTAGTAAGAAATGCTACTCCACTCTCGACCTTGGGAGAAGCACGGGTATACGAAGATTGGCCTGTCAATAAGACATTCATTCCTTATTTCCATAGACGGCTTTGTGGCATCCTTTACAGGATATTTACCCCCACTTAATACACGCCATCGGCATCATTTGCTCAAACGGTGTCCCAGCTGAATAGCCATGTCAAGGTCACCAGCGATAGGCCGACCGCAGCTGAAACAAAGGAAACAGACAAAAATTGTCGATGTTCTCAAGTGACCTTTGTTACAAGTATAAGATATGGCTTATTCCTACTCAGGGTTAAAAATGTTTTTATAGTGTTTTTAAAAATACGCCTTTTACTTAGGATCTAGGTAGATTTGACGGACACAGATTTTTTATTTAGCTGGAGCTGTTGATTTAAGCAATATGTCTTCCTCTCAAACTTAAGATCTAGGTAGGTTCGAGTTTAAGCTTTTCATTCAAAGCAACCTGCAAGTTGCTGTACATGTCTTTCTTCAAAAAACTGTCTCCCTTTTTGCCCAACTTAGAATCTGGATAAATCTGACTTTCAGCTTTTCATTTAAGGCAGCATGTACCTAGATGGTTTTTTTTCTTTCTTTTTTGCAACCCGGGATGTAGGTAGGTTTTGACGTGCCTATTTGCTTTAACTGAACACAAGCTAAACACATAGTCATTGCCCTACTCACCAATAAGGGAACTGCCATGTGTTGAAGACTGGGCCGATACAATGCAGGCGAAGTCAGTCGAATAGTCATAACTGTTGCATCCGAATGGAAGGGCCGGGACTGGCACATTGTAGAGAGACCCCAAGCCGGAAGTGACGTTTAGATGGGGCGTGGAACAACTAACATCAGACAAAATTGTCTGGAGATACTGGGAAATGTCTGGGTGGAAAATCCAGCAGATGTTCATATCACAAGTGACGTTTGTATCGCTAAATGTCAGTGGGCTAGAGCTACTGCTGTTGAGGTATTCAATCGTACCACAGTCCAGTCTGGCTATAGTGTTGGAATCGAAGGTCGATCGTCCAACTGAGGTATTGAAGAAGGCGAAACTCTGGAGGTGACCGATCATCGTACTGACGACGTTCAAAGCGTCGATGGTTTTGACGTCCGACACAGCAAAGCTTTCGAAGACGTCAATTTTGCTCTGAACCCAGCTCATGACTTTAGCGTGGGTGACATTGAACAACGCGTGGCGGTGAATGGTGCCGACGTGCTGTTCGTTAAATGTCAACGAATCAATACTGCCTAAATTCGACATGGCATAGCTCTGTACTTCGCCAATATTTCCCGCGTGAAATGTGAACAGACTAACTTTTGAAATATTCCAGAAAGCCTGCCTTTCAAGCTTGGCTATGCTGGAACGCGTAATATCTATGATTTCCACGGCCTCGATGCTGGACACGGCTTTGGTGCTGACGGTGCCGACATTGCAGTCCATCCATCCTAAAACCACTAGCTCAGTAACAGCCGTTATGGCAGATTCCCCAAAGCTCGTTATATTGCTTTCAGTCAAGAACAGTCCACCCAAATAACCAATGTTCGTCACAGCAAGGCTCTCAAATTTCCCAATGGAAGACCTGCCGAAGACTATTCCTGCCAAGTGATCGATTCCCCAAAATGCACGAGAGGCAACAGTTTTTATATCGCAATCATTAAAAGTAATGGATGTTCCATTCAAGCCCCAGAAAGCATACGACTGTACCGTCTCAATAAGACTATTGGATATGGTCAAATTTTGCAGATTTGTAAATCCGAAAAATGCATTGGAAGGCACTTCAGACAGAATCATGTTTTGTAGTGTGACTTCGCTTACGCTCCGATCAATTTCCCCAGGTATGAAAGTGAGGCCGACGCAGGAGACTCCACTTCCGGTACAGGTGCAGCTATTAGGGCATGCGCACTGACCCCAGTGGGCAGTCAACAGGAGCACCAAGATTTTGCTGATCAACTTCATTTTGACTGGTTAGTCTGTTTAAAATTAAATAAAAAAGAAACGAAAGCTGTAAAAACATTTGTAAAGCTGCATGCTAATGTCTATGCTTTTTTTATTTGGTGTATTTATTACCGTATTAAGGAGTATTCCATAGACACGAGAGCAGTCAGGTTCATGGGTAGACACAACAGAATACGGGAGTTTCGAGTTCGAACTCGTTTATCGCTAAAGGTAAGAAACGCCCTACTGTACAATGTGACCTGTCAAAAATGTTAGGCAGTTATTTCTGATTACATTTACTATAACATGGACGTTTAAGAAAAGTGCCACATAACGTTATTTAGAATAGACGTACGAGAGGCAATCTTGAGGAGCTGAAAGTTTATTAACTTAAGAAGCTGCTAATTAAAGGAGAGGTCGTTTGTACCTCCCTAACACGGCGAGACAGCTGATTGGTAAATTAAACTGAACAAAACGGAATGCCATTTTGATAAATTACATGACACGGTGGGACCCTCTTTACCTCTTTGCGACAAAAAAGTTTGAACTCGCAACTCCCCTATTGCCAGCGGTATACGACCGCTCTTCGTTTGGTACCTGCAAACCCTCTGACATAAAGCCCCCTGCTATCCTTCTAAAGACAAATAATGAAAGTATAGATTTGTTGAGGTATGCTTTCCTCACTGGATTTTTTACTTTTTTTTACTAAATT